>JBBMOC010000069.1:1414284-1445244 GCA_037975185.1 Centropyge bicolor
CTCAACTTGGTGAATGATCAGAACTTGTCTTCGGATCAATTTGTGCTGCCCGGGTGCAAACTGACGTATAATTGCATCTCTCTATTGACTTTGTTTGCAATGGCACGGCCTCTAAAATCAGCCAAAACATGCATGACTGCATTTTTACCCAACCTGTTAATTAGGTTTTAACTGGAAAATACTCATATTATTTGTACTATTTACTATGTGTATTTTGTTTCTGAGGCAGTGAAAACCCTCATATTTCATTGTTCAGTCTGGAGGACGAGCTGAGCAACATCGTCCCAAATGTCCAGTTCCTCTTTCCCGTCCTAGCTGTTTTCCTTTCTTTGAACCACAAAGTTTGCCACCGAACAACTTCATCCTTTCAACTTTACTTTAATATTTTTTTTAAACTGACTTCCAAACACTCTCTTGCCCTCAATTAAACTGGCGGGGCCTTTGATTTAAGTTGCAAGGTAAGAAAAAAAAAAACCTTCTGTATCAATCAATTTGCCTCGCTCCTTTCATTTGTAAAAACATGTAAAATATACTTTGGCACCTGATGGTGGGGGAGCCAGGCTAAATCAAAGTGTATTAATAATTAACTCTAATTAGCAGTGTGTGGGAGAGATGTGATGCCTGTTTTCCACGGCGGCGCTCCACTCCTTCCTCAACCTCTGCCTGTTCTCCAGATCATCGCAGCGAGAGATGACAGGCAGCGGAGAGACGGAGACAAACGTTTCGCAAGAGGAAAGGCGGCGGGTCAAAGAGGCAGCACCGACTTTTTTTTTTGCATCTTCTTTTTATTTATTATGTTCAGTCGAAGAAACTCGGCGAGAGAGAAGGGGGGGGGGAACAAAGAGGAAGAGACGGAAAGAGCAAAGATGGAGACAAAAGTGTAGCCATTTGTTACGACTTCAAGTTAATTAAGGAGCTTGTTGTGAGATGACGGGGGCACCTGCACGCGCAGGTTTCAACTGAGCCGGAGCATTACGGGGGCAAGCGCTGAAAAAAGGACCTGAAAGAGCCTTAATTAACGTCGCAGCAGGGGTGGAGGGAACAGTGAGACGGAGCTAAAACCCTCACAGGCCCAGATCCAAACTGGAGCTCCACTCGCTGGGAGAGCGTTTCAGAGCGTTGCATCATGGCGGATTATCTAACAAGCACAAGTGTCACTAAGCCAATAAACATCTCCAGGACCTCCAGGGGTAAATTAGTCTCTTTCCTCACACCCAAAGTGTGAGAAGTAATAAAACAAAATTCAGCCAGTGCCTTTAAAAAGCGGGGACATGCCTTCGCTGAGGACTTTAATTAGAGCTGCGTGTTTGCACCGAGCGCCGCATCCTCCGTCTCCATACGCACGCCTCTCGCTAACAAAGACGATTCATCTTATATTTGGGGGGGGGGGAATCTGATTGCAGCTCACACTTTGACCCTCGTTGCCGTGATGAATCGGGCGAGTCACATATGCGGATTTTGATTTATCTCCCTGACCTTTTGTATGCAAAGGAGACGCGTTCTGTATAACCATAATGTGACACGTCAGAAAAAGAGGTCAGGCTGTGAGAAAACAAGCCTCCCTCCCTCCGCTCTGATGACTCTATTGTTTTGCTTGTATATTGCTGAGCACTGGAAGTTTACGTCGCCACCAACTTTAGATTCCTGCCTCGACGTGAGGGAGCCTCCGGTGTGAAACCGAGGAGACAAAACGACGACACTCGTCCCACTTTGAAGAAAACTGTCATTGATCAAGCCAAAAAAAGCTTCATGAAATTTCCTTTTGACAAATATTGACTATAACTAAACATCTCAGCCTCTGTGTGGCCATGAAGTTTAGCCAAAAGCTATAAATGAGTGTGAATTAATGAATGAAAAAAACTTTGCACACTCTATAAAGATACTTAGTGATATTTAACCTTGTTTTTATATCACAAAATCAACTTTTTTGTCAAGAATTCATTACATTTTTCTCATAAACATTTCTATTTATCTATACTTTGTAATTGACAAAAAAAAGGAAGAAAGTTTTACGTGACTGTCTGCAGTGATAGCGCCCCCTACATTAGTGATCTCAATGTGCAATATTCATGTGTGTGGGCACTGAAAACAGTTGTCATATCCCTTTAATTCCAGCAGCCACACAGACCAGCTGATACGTGTGATACGGAACATACGTGTGCTGAGGTTACATGTACGGAAAGCCATGAAGGCCAAAATGTTTCTTTAACATGTTTTTGGCCTCTGATGCTTTCCGTAGTTTAAACCACACGTTGTTGTGGAAAACTGATTACCTGCAAGTTTTAAAACTACATGATCAAGTTGGATTCTTTGCTATTGGTAGCAAGCTATGCTAACTAGCTTCCACCTTCCAAATGAAAGCCGATAAGCTTTAAATGTTTTGTTTCCAAAAATATGGCCAAAAATTATTTTATCTTCTTTTTTAAAAAGGAGAAAATGTGCTGTGAAAACGTGAGAGCTTCAATATATATAGAAATTTCAGAAACACCCATATTATTGTATATAATATTAACATTTCTATAGATCCTATGTTTGTTCTGTTTACATAAATGCAATGAGTATCATCAGTTTGATATGACACAGATGTTTTACAATAGAGACATTATATCTTATTGTCAGTCCCAAATCAGGAATGGATTAAGCTGAGGAGGTGTGTGTGTGTGTGTGTGTGTGTGTGTGTGTGTGTGTGTGTGAGGGGATGGCAGCAAGCACTTTAAATATTAATACCTTTTTTTTTTCTTGTCGTACTTCAAAAAGGCGACAATAATGCAGGGTTGCAAGGAGGCACCTCCTCTCACAGGAGAGGTCTGCAGAGAGAGAGAGAGAGAGAGAGAGAGTCCTGTTATAATTAAACATGCATGGGCACTTTTTTCACAGACGCTGTTTGTTCCGCTGGCCTGGGTTTTGACAGGACGCCAAAACAAGCCCAGGTGGAACTGGGTGTGCAAACAAGCTTGTGAGTACAGGCATGAAACACACAAATTAGCACCTAGACCAGATGAATATGCAAGTGCTGGGATCAGGGCCAGCACGCCGTCCCGCCGTCAGAGCACACAGTCAAGTCAGGTGAAAGCAAACAGAAAAACAAAGACCAGGCTTCCGTTCTCTCAGAGTAAACACGGCGCAGGTTCGTGATCGAGGCAGACTTTTGCACAACAACATCAGATTAACTGACACATGATGTTTTAGCGACTTCATCACGAAGCCGCCGGCGGGCCAGTTATCGCCATCACTCCACATCTCCTCTCTTTATCGGAGGAGGAAGCAGCACACAGCGAGTTAAAAATATAAGATTGTGGCCTTTCGTTCAGGTGGAATCCATCCTGCTCCTGCAGTAATTGATGCAAGAGAGCGGGAAACATTGGTCAGCAGGCGGCAAACCATTTGTGAATACCGGCCTGCCAAGCCTAAAAGAAAAACAATAACAAGGCAGGAAGACAACAGATGGATGCGAGAGTCCGGTGATGGATGTGATGGGGGCTGGTGGGGGAGGCGGAGAGGGAAAAAATTAGGTTGAAAAAATTGATAGAACGGAGAGAGGAGAGGGGGGGGCGAGGAGACGGATCGAGGAAGAGTGAGTGGTCGGCGCCGGGTCCCACATGAGAAATTGTAAAGTAAAGCCGAGTGAGCGAGCACCGCCAGTCCAGGGACATCTCGCAGGTTTTTTCCGGGCCGGACACTTCGGAGTGCATTTCAGGTCCCCGGGCGCCGCCGGAGCCGCTGCACTTCCTGACATAAGCAGCCTCCCAGAGACGAACGGCATCAGCTCGGCCGCAGTTAGAAGGTCGAGAAATTGCTCCCGCCGCTCACGGCCCTCCTCTCCCTCCCCGTCCGCCCGGAGACGCTTCCCTCCTCTCGCCGGTCCACTCCCTGGCCTCTCAAAAAGGCAGCTTTTACACTTCTTAACTCTTCCACTTGGCGGGACACGGAGACCAGCCTTGGCACAGCGGACCTTTTTCCACATGAGTTTACCCGTTAAGGCTGTTCTAAAATAAAGCCCTCTTAGTCACACATGAGCTGAGGGTGAATTATGGATGCGGCCTCGGTGATGAAGTTGTGGGATATCTTAATGACACCCAACACGTCTCCCTTTGACTCCAGAGCTGCCGCGAATTAACCAGCTCTCATAATTAAACTGGGGGAAGAACAAGCTCGCTCATCAATAAGTCATCGGCGGCGGCTTCGATTTACTCGCTGATCGTGTCGTGTGAAGTGAGTCGGCACGCTCCTCGGGGCGCCCCCCCCCCCTCGCCGCCGAAGCTTCGATTCAACACAGCACTCAGCTAATAATAATGAATAACTTACATTAAAACACTGTTATTGTGGATTAAGCACAATAAGCACTGGTGAATAATGAAGTAATCCTTGTTTACACATCCAAACTCCCGTCCTCTAACCTGTGGCGTGAAACGACACCGGCGCCTCGCTCGCCGCTCCATTAAGGTTTTTTGGAGCTTCATCAGACTTGATAGCGAGATATACAGAAAACACGCAACAGCAAAGGGGGAAACGAGCTCCATTTATTTGCATTAGAAAGCCTGGGCTGCCTCTGTCCTAAATAAGTTTGTGGTGTATACTTCATACAGCCATCTAACATTCATGTCTCCTTTTTATGCTTTTATCACCTCGGATGTGCTCGAGTCAGCCGACCGTGCTCGCTCTGCCCCTATCTGCCACATCCAGGAACATCCAGCGTCCCGCCAAAGTAAAACACATCGCGTCCGCCACTTTCGCTTTTTACCATTTAGTGACACAAACATGGAGGCGGATCACATGGCTGATGGGAAACAAACATGGAGGTTTCCCACAACATGTAGTTTACTGTGTATGAGTGTGAAAATCATCATAAGATTTTGTGTGTATACATTAAATTAACTAAGTTCGAAAATTAACATCAGAGCATTAGTGCGACTACTTTCCTAAATGAGCTCAGTGAAATAAATGAAAGACGCCATATTCACTGTTCGTGTCCCACAAGCGTGTTGCATGATGGGAAACGTACGGCTGGAGGCCCGGCGAGCACCGGCTGCAGAGTGCGAACGGAGCGCACGAGTCAGGATGATTGAACTCGGCTGTCTTCGGGGAGGGGGGGAGTACATGTGCTAATCCTAATCAGGACCTGTTCCCTGCCATGTAATGGAGTAGGAACAAGCCCGAGCCGGGCGCTGGACACGCTGAGGCTACATTAGTGAATAATGTTTTCCAGCGTGGGACACCGTTTCTATTACGCTCCACATGCAGCAGGAAGAGGAAGCTGTCACTGTGAATTAACCGCAGAGCACGCCATGCAAACATATCTCCTATAATTGGAGTAAAAAAGTGAGCGAGGGGACGAGCGGGGAGAGGCTTTTTAAGCTAACACTCGGCTCCTCTACATCACCCAGACGCTATGTTTGAGACATTATGAAGCTTTTAGCAAACTGTCAACCTCCAGGACAAAGGATTCTTACACTGCGTCCTCCGGAGGCGCTTTTATTTACTCGTTCTGCAGCGGCTCCAGAAAAAGCTTCTGCTGGTGTTTGTTGGCTCTGAGCGCTGCTGCGGTGTTTCTTTAAAAAAAATGACCAGTTTACCTGATTATATCGACAGCTCTACTGTAAAAATCTCGCGGCGTCAGAGGTCACGCAGACTGTGTTTTCTTATTGTCTCGCTGAATCCGCTTCCATCTCGCAGAGAGTAAATCTCAGAGTGGAATCACTTTTCTGACAATAATTTATAAATTATGCAGCGCTTGTGTTTGAATTGAGAAAGGCTTTCATATCTCTTCCATTAACTCAGATTAAGATTTCATACTGATGCTGGGGAGAATGCTAGCAATATCCCCGTCTCATTTCAATGAAATTTTTATTAGTGCTTTTTTCTGTAGTACACTCCTATTGGGATGTCTGTGAATCTGAAGCTTGGCTTTGGACATGAACTCCCCTCAACCTGCCTGCCAGTGGCTCTGAAGGTTTCAATATTTTATGGGCTCCGGCTAACTCAGCCGTGAGATTCCAGCTGCAGAGATTTAACTCTAATGTAAAAATTCTGAACGGATGAAAACTGGGGTGTCATAAGTAATACATCTGTTCCAAGAGGGTCGCGGTTATCATTCGCCGAGAAGAAGAAGAAGAAAAAAACAAGCAATAATTAAATAAAATAAATAAAAGAATAGAGGAAAGAGGCATTTAAGGATGAACACTCTGCTCCATTCTTCCTCTTTGTATCTCTAAAATGAAACGACCTAAAGCTATAGGGCGAAAATATATCAACCCTAATCTCCCAGTGCTTCAATTGACTCCTAATTGTGTGCACTTTTTACCCCTTTTTGTGCAGCCATCAATAAAACCGGTCCCCTAATGTCATCCCTCTGAAGAAATGGGCATCACGCCACTTACACTTTATAGGCCAAATCCATTTCTTTGAGCATCTTGCCTTTTTCTTTCTCGCTCTCCTAACGGAATTCAAAGCATTTGGAAAATCTGTCTATTCAGCGTTAGCGTCCCGGCGCATTCTCCCCCGGAACCGACCGAGGTCAGATGAGATGGGTCTGATGAACTTTCCCATTTCTCCCATCCCTGCAATCTATAGCTTTCTCCCCTGAGCCATATGTTGTCCAGTGTAGTCAAGACTGCTTGTAATGGCCCTGCTAACAATGCACTCTTTGTGCTGGATAAGGAAAGGAGAAAGCCTGACGCCGAGGGCCACGAGAGGAGAAGAAACACTTTTAGTGCCTGCTTATATATCTTTTTTTCCTTCCATTATACGAGTGGACTCTGCTGGAAATATTTGTCTTGACAGTAGTTTAGCATCGCTCCCCACTCCACCGCCCTCGCTCAAAGATTAAACTATTGAAATTGTCATAAGCACAGATGCCGCGCTCTTTTGTGCCGAATCTGCGTCCTAAACTAACATTTCTTTACAAAACTTGTTTGTTAGCTTTTGCACAAATGCTAAAAGGGTTTTTTTTTTTTCCTGCAGGAACGACGGGCAGAAACTCATGGGCAGCGGCTCTCAGAGGTGCCCACACCCAGCGGAGGGAGCTTCTATGGAGGCATACGTTTCCCTCACACTGTATTTATCGCTTCTTATTACCAATAATAACATTGCTCCTCTGGGAGCTCAAGGGTAAGTATGCCCCCTAGCACTCCAGCCCTTTTAGAGACTCACCACTGGACTGAACACAGTCCTTGCTCTCGCTCGCAACATATCGGCTCCGGAACGTTCTCAGGAGGGTTTTAGTGCAACACACAGATTCGTCCACAGTAAAGATCAGCAATTATTATGGAATAGTAGATGATGCACAGATACGGAGAGCGTGCACACACACTGCATGTTTAATGTATTTACATGTACACATAATACTTTAGAAAAACACAGACAAGCTAGGCTAATTACTACGACTTGCTCCTGTAATACTACACTAAAGCAATGATTCCCAACCAGGGGGATTTGTGAGGTTTTTTAATTTTTAAATGAGCTCAACCAATTAAAAAAAAACAAACAAACCAGAAATTGTCATCATATAAAATACACACACATGTGAGTTCAGGAGGAGGCAGGATCACAAAGGTTGGAAGTGAAAGCTGCAGATCTTCCTCACATTAAGTTTCCTTTGAGAGTGCATGAAAACTAGTTAGTGAGCAAACTAGTGATAATTAATATTTGCGATAATCAGACTAAAGAAATGGATCAGTGGTTGAAATAGTTGAATTAGCCAAAAGTAATGGACGACACTGACAATCCAGCTGTGTGACAAAATATTACCTGTAGTGTTGCTTATTGAAACGAATGCATTTGAAAGTTGAGCTTCTGTCTAGCAGATAAGTGTCATTAAGTGAGAAGCTATGGGAAAAAGTGCTGCAACATTAAGCTTTGCTGACATTTGAAAATGTCTGAGGCCGACTATTAAAACACTGCGGAGCTTGTCTGTGAAACTTGACAAGACATTCGAGGGCCAATTTAAGAAGAGATGCATCATTGGGGGAAAAAAAAAATCCAGTTTAATTATCAGCATTAAAATAAGATATTCTCTTCTTGTTGATGTGGTGGGAGTGTGGTCGGCCGGCTGCTCGGCTGCAGGGTCATTAGCTGGCATATATAAAGGCAGGGGAGGTGCAGGGGCCGGGCACGTAAATGTCCAGGTCACTGTGTAAACACGGCTGATTGTCTGGGACACCCTTGTTATCTAAAAGTCGTTTCCATCATTAACACAGAAGGACACACGTCTCCTCTGGGAGTAGACGGACAGCTCCGGGGTTAAAAGGCACATGCTGAACTATCAATAACTTCCACTAATTGTATGCTTTGTAATTAGAAGCATAATCAATTATAAAATCGTTTGTTCTGTCACTGGGACAAGATAACAACCTAAATCTGCATGCAACAGAATAAATCATAAAAAAAAAAGCACACAGCAGCCCGTGCATGTGATTGCACAGCGTTATATGTCAGTAAAAAACATTTGCATTTTTGAAAGGCGGCTTAACGTCAGCGCGACAGAGAAGAACTTGATCGTTTGACCTCTACATTGTTGAACTGCAACTGATGCGCTTAATCGTCAGCTGTCACTTCCTATCTTAATTAATCCTAATTGACTATTGATGCGACACAACTGTTAGGCTTTATAATTAGTATTGCAATTTAGACCGGATAATCTAACAGGGCAGTCCAATTACTCCAGAGGAAATAGAAAGCTGTGAGGCAATAATTATGAAACAGTCACTGCACAATGAGGAAGGGAGGGAAAAAAAAAAAAAAATCAAGAGCTTTTCTTTTGAAAGAGAAATCCATGCATACATTAAACAATA
The DNA here is from genome assembly GCA_037975185.1 of Centropyge bicolor. Lineage (NCBI taxonomy): Eukaryota > Metazoa > Chordata > Actinopteri > Pomacanthidae > Centropyge > Centropyge bicolor. Next base: position 1,423,074 of record JBBMOC010000069.1, read on the forward strand.
AATGACTACCTCTGCTAATCTCATCAGCCATTCAACGTACGAGAGACGACTAATTGAATTGATTGCTGCTATCAATAGCAAACAAATCTGTTGAGTTGTCCATGCTCATATAATCTGACCTGATTCCTTCAGCTGTCACTATCTGTGAGAAAGCTGCCACGCCATGCTTTTCCAAATCTGTCAGGCCGGGGCATTTACATGTCTGTGTTTCCATGTTGATAGGGCAATTAATAAAATATATGTTAATAGGAGCTTAATTGTTTTACAACAGTGGTTTGACAAGGCTGAGGGAGAGGAGACTTGTCAGCGCGTGGCTACTCGCCGCCGCAGCATCGCCCTCAGCCTAACATATGGTCTCCTTTCCAGGCTTTAACTGTAGCACATAATGGGGAGCCTGCTGTTTATTTTTCAAACATTAGTGATGTCACTACTCCTTTTGTCTCCTCAAGACAATAGCTGCTGTCTCTGCCTCGCGAGCAAGACGGGCCCACCCCCCCCCTTCTTTCCCAAACCACCCCCCCAACCCACCCTGAAAGATGACATTTGAATAATAACAAATCCATCACTACAAGCTTCCACACATCTCAATTACACACGAGAGGATGAGGCCAAATTCAGGGCTGTTTGTTGGAAATTTTTTAAAGCCTTTTTTTTTTTTTTGTTTACTCGTCTTTGCAAAAACAACCATTTTAAAACTGATTAGCAATGGATTAAATTATGAGGTGCATAAAATCTGGCAATTCATTATGCTATTCTTTGAATACTAATATTTTGCATTCTGACATTTTTTTTTAAAGAGTCTTTTAGTGAATATGATAAGAAACACTCAGCTGCTATTAAAACAGACAAACAGATGCTTTTTGTCATGATAAATTGGTGATTAGTCAAAACTGCAGCTCAGGATTATTTTACAAATCAGTTTGGCAAATATGATCAATAATACAAATAAAATACATAAAATCACACTCAATAGAACTGCTTTTAAATTTGCACACAAATTATGGATAAAAGCTGCGTTTCGGCTGCTTTGAGACGCCACAGTGAGCAGCTCACATTAACGCCTCCCTGTCAGTGTTTGTGTGGCAGAGCCGTGTGTTTTTTCGGTGCAGAGCGATGCCAAGTGATTCACACACAAATGACCTGAGGGAGGCAGCAGTGCAGCGAACAAATGTGAGCACAGCAGCTCACACTCGGAGTGCGCTTTAAAGGCCATTTACATAGTGAAATCTAATTACCCCGGCTCTATGAGAGAGTATTTGATCTCAATCTTAAACAGAGCAGAACATATTATTAAGAAATAAAGGGGCTTTTCTTAGATGAAGGTGGCTTACTGAACAGAGGAATCAGCTTGTACACAATTCAGCTCTGCCTTTTTAATTATTTTTCCAACACAGATGAAAAGGGAAGAACACTGATTTATTTGTGTCCTGGGAGACAATGCCGGCTTTTGAGACATGAAAAAGCAAACGAGGGGAACTTGGGTGGACAATGGCGGCAGAACAAAGTCGCTCCCACTCTCTTATTTCTGCCTAAAAGGAAAATCAAAAGTTCCCTGTGTTGCTCTATTAACGACCTTATATTGGAGCAACATGCTGTTTCTGACATCGAGCACCACCACATTGTCTTTGTCTGGTTTTTTGCACAGGGCCCATATGTGACTAATGTCAATAATTCATCACATTTAATAATAGCTGACTTTCCTCATAGGTCTCTCAACGCGGATAGAGGACAAATGGATAAATGTGTTTCAAGCATTCAGCCACTAAAAGCACCTCTGGTTGATATTTTCATCAGAAACTGAAGCAGAAATTGTAGAAAGTTCAACTAACAGTGTTGATAACACGTTTTAACGTAACAACAATCCCACCACTTCCTGTTTCCTCTGAAGCACTTTGACCCCAAACTGTTGTCAAATAAACATTTCTAATTTCTTTGCACCATCTGTAACATTTGCTGATCATTATTTTGTCTTTATCAAACCAAACATACAGTGTCTTCACTGATAAATATAAATGCAAGTTTTTTTAAAAATATATAGATTATATAGTTGAGATTTTTTTATGTTCTGCAGATTCTTCCCGATGAAAACAAAGCAGAGCGAGGTCGCGGACGTTTGCTATTTTTGGATCAGAAAATGCTATTGTTTCCCTTTTGGCTAGCGTAGCAGCACAATGCACGGATATAAATTATGAATGGCTTCTCATCAGCGCGGCCTATGGAAAGCTGCAGGATAGGGAGCCGGGATTTTTTTGTGGGAATATTGAAACATCAAGGCGGGCACAGCTCGGCTGAGAGGAGGCAGCTCTGCATGTACAGTGAATGAGATGTTAGCGAGCTACGTCGTCCACGCAGCCCGGCCTGCGAGCTCGGCAGCATTGTTCCCACTGCTCACTGTGTATGCATGTGTGATTGCTTACATACACACACACTTGCCTTCTCCTGTGCTTTCTGCCCCCCTCCCTTTGTTGTGCTAATACAACCCCAAAGCCTCGCCAATTTCAGACTCCATAATCTACAGGATGTTTTTTCCATCACTCGAGGATCGTCCACTGCTTCCAACTCGCCCTTATTTTGTATTACACAAATTAGAGCTTTCCGAAAATTACCGTAAGGAAAAAAAAAGAGCCCGTGCTCTTTCGGGTTCTTTGTTCTGGCTCTTGCAAAAAAAATCACATATAATTGTCGTCACTCCACGAAGATTTTTTAGCTTTGACCTTTAGTGCGCGGCAATACAGAAAATGATGGGGAGCAGATTTCCTGCCTGAGCCTCCTCTCCTTCTCAGCCACATCTCAATCTTCCCGGGATGGAAGCTGCCTGTGGGGCCGCGCTGATACTATTACTAGTACTGCCACTATTACAAACGTGGTATAAATACAGCAGGAGAATGACTGTTTTGGCTTCTACGTCCAGATTTTAGCTTTAAAAACTGCACAGAGCAACACTGTCTTTGTCATATTTGAGTAAAAGCAATGGAGGCTGATGCTTTTTTTCCACCAATCAGATCGACCGTGTTGCTACAATCTACATACTCAATAAAGACTAACTGTCACATGACCTGAGTAGAGCAAGTGTTTCTAACAAAAATCCAGCCAACAAAACTACACAAGAAGGAAATCTTGCACTTTCTCTGCCTCTGTGTACTTGACTTCCTGTGGCCCCAGCAGGGATCTGGACTATAATAACACTTGTAGGAGCCTATGGATTTGCTGTATAGAGAGAACTTGTTTGGTGGATGTTGGCCGTTCCAGCGGTGCATTGTGAAGCCAGCGTGTCTCTAGATCTAATGGCTTCACCAGGGAAAACAATCAGGATGACTTCACTGTATCATCCAGGGTGGTGCTAAGCTGCAGGAGAGCGCGCCGCCGGCCTGCCGCTATTCCCTCAAAGCAACGTGAAGTTTGCTCCTTCCCAATAATCTGGGCCGGGATCTCAAAGCCACGATAGGGAGCATTGTTGTTCCCCCGGTCTATCCGCCGACCCGACATGTGGTACGCTGCTCATTTCCGCTGCTGCCCACGGCCTCTTGTGGACTTTTTCAACCAGCCTGTGAATACAGGTTCTCAAAGTAAGACTGCCAGGAGCCGTTTCTCAGCAGCTACAACAAAAGTAACACTGGACACTGTTTTGGCTTCTGACTCACAGACGGAGTTAACACGTTAGGAGGAACATATGAAACTGGTGCACGATGGAGGCAGCTTCACAGAACTTATTAACATGTTTAATAAAAGAACCACATTCAAGCTGGAAATTCACTTTAAAGTATATAATCATATGGTGGAATGTAACGAAGTACATTTACTCACTGTACTGTCAGTATATACCCCATAATACTTCTACTCCACTACACTGATTTCACAGCTTTAGTTACTTTGTATATTCAGCTTTTACGTTTACATATCAACTTAATTACGACTTAAATACAATAAAATATAAAGTACAAGTATTTAAAGTAGTTAAAATTAGCTTCACATTGACCAATGATGATAATAAAATACTGCTCATACCTCAAAGTGTCAGTCATGATTAAAAGCAGAATAATATAACATTCAAAGGTTTATTTATATATAAGTACTTTTGATGTTTTCAGTTCATTCTGTACTGATTCAGAACTCAGGACTTTCACATGTTTGTTCAGGTAAATTTTCACCACAGCATGGAGTCATTGATTTCTCACAGCTCTGCAGATATGGAGTGTTTCTTGACAAATCAGTTTTGTTAATAAAGCCATTGAATATGTACAAACAAACTCCAGTTCTTCAACTTGTATTTAGACTCACTTTTGCTGCAGGTGGCAGAAACAATCAGCTCCTTTAAACCACGCTGTAAACACAATATTAAAAATGTCTTATATTATTATTACTGATGCATTAATGTACAAGCAGCATTTTAATATTGTAGTTGTAGTATTGTAGCTAGCTAATTTTAGCTGTTTTACATACTGTTGTTTAATGTGTGCAAATGTCCCATTATGTGACTAATTAAGGAATATTTGATCCTTCCTTATATCAGATTTTGTGAAATCACATGTTTTCTAATTACATATTAAAAGCAATCAGTAACTATAGCTGTGAAATAACTGGAGCTAAAGCTAAAGTATAAACTACGATACAATGGAACCAGTGTTGAGTAAACCTGATTCTCTGTGTCAGTGGTTTTCTCACCTCTGTGTCACCTCCCTCTGTCAGAGAATGAGCTCAGCAACTAATGACTTTTTTCATTAATGGCTCCTTCAGGTCATATAATGAGGACTTACAACACACTTACCAAAAATTAGAGTCTTTCCAGAAAGCGCTATTTAAAACACAGAGGCTGACGGCAGATTTGAAATGTTAATCATTTCATGTGAGCGACCCGGGGCCTGAGAGTCGACCTGTGAACTTCAGCTCAAAGGGCTTCTTGCCTGGACACTGGTTGTTATATATGTTTTTTTTCAAACCAAGCAGCAGAAAATCCAATTATTAGCAACAACCCAATTACTTTCCCCTCAGACTCAGCGGCTCAAATCCAAGGTTGGATTTGTGGATTAGCAAGGTTTTACCGATAGACTCCTAAAAAGGGAAGCAACAATGTCGAATTTCCTGGCCGCCTGCGCTCTTCCGGGATTTGGAGTCAGAGGGTGACATGATCATTGAGAGGTGGGATAATGACAGAGGGAGCGAGGGAGGAAGGAAGGAAGGGAAGAAAAGGGAAGACAAGCGCGGTCTCTGGACAGTAGATCACAGTTAGCCGGGGTCAAAAGTGCAAGTAGGGCCTGTCAATGGAGACGCAGCCACTAATAAAGTCATATTGACTTTACAGCCATACTTAATGCTGTGAGTTACTTGACACCGATAGCACCGCGGCATTTGTAAGTCAATTAGAGGGGGTGGATGAAGCGCGTGGTTCGGCTGTCACTCTTAACCTGCGAAGGATAAAGCCGGACACTGACCTTTGACCTCGCCCGTCCTCTGACTTCTAACATCTGCGGGCCGCTGCTCGGCGACGGCGGGTTGTAAACGCCGCCGCTCGGTGGCCATATTGATCACAACACACACACTGATTCATAATTAAATGGAATATCGAAGTGTCAAGTAGCGAAGCGGGACGGCGCCGCACTCAAGGTTACGAAACGGCCATTAAGTGGCTTTTTTTAAAAAATGCTCGCCGGCGTGCTCCTACTTCTGTCAAAGTGGGTCAAAAAGTAGCAGGAAATGAATTACTCATTAAATGAAACACTTCAGTCGCTCTAATAAGGAGATCCATGAATGATATGTGCCACCTGCTAAATTCGCAAATATCCCCTCTAAAAGCTCCGTAAGCTTCATCAAACTAATGGGAGTGGACAGCCACCAAATAGACTCTGTTCTGAATTCTCCATTTGTGACTGTGCGGAGCAGGTGAAGTCTTTTGGCAATAATCGACTGGAAGGTTTGCCGTTCTCTATTAATGTGCGAGGATTAAATTTAACACCCACCTTCCATCGTTGGGCGAGGAATCATATTGCACTAAAGCCCACAGTAACCTGAGGTATCTCTTTCATTATTGCCTAATTAACCTGCTAATAGCCGTGTCCTCACTGCTTCTTCTCTTTTAATTATCCGCCGGCCGGCACCGCCTTCAGACTGAGATTACAGCACTGTCTGTGTCCCATCACGAGATCACTTTCTGTCGGCTTCATTCGAAAAGACACTGTTTAATTAGCAGCTATTTTCATCCTTAAAGAACAGTGGTGATGGGGACGTTGCTCCGCGGCTCTCGGCTCAGATGGTTGCGGCTGTGAGGTCGCGCAGGTTGCGGGCACGAGGCGGCCGCTCGGCCACTAGATGTCCTTTGCGGTAAAGCGAAGGAGCCTGACGGAGGCTGGAGAGAAGCCAGGGAGGAAGGAGTCACAGCACTTCATCACATGTTAGTCACTCAGACGAGACGCTGTCATTAATTGTAATAACGACCGAGTGTCAGGTCTCTGATTCACAGCCGACGCATCGTGCAAACATTTCCGTCCACTCAGCAGAGCTGCGTTCGAGTGCGACTGCAATTTGTTCAACTTTTCACCCGTCACAGCTGCAGAGCACAAACTGGCACCAGTCAGAGAAGTTAGTCTTTATCACTGTAGGACTTTATCATAGAGAAGCTATAAAACATCGGCCTTGTGACCCACAGACTTTTTTGTGCACTCTTTATTTTACAATCTTTTAGATCAGAGTTACTGTGTGTATCAGCCAGATGTGCCATTTATTTGTAGTTCAGAAATACTAATACTAACAAGTTGTTTTTAACTTACTGAATTAGCTGTCAGCATTTCCTGTTTGCACTGTGACTGTGGACGTTCAGACATAGATCGCTGGATTTCAAATGTGAGGATTATGAGACAAAAAGTGCCTTTTTTCTATTATTACGAAGCAGCTAAACTGATACTAATCCATATTGGATGTCAGAGATATTGATATAGTGTAGCAACACTTTGAACCTTTAGTAATTATTGACTTAATATGTGTCAGTGAAGAGTTAATGACTTATTATTCTTTATTATGTGAATAGCTTGACAATTGGGGAAATTCGCTAATTGGCTTTTCTGACAATTGACAATTGATACCACTGTTCATTACATAGCTTAGCTTAGCACAAAGACTGGAACATCCATCTCACACGTTCAAAAGACAAGTAATTCAGTTTATAAATGAAGGTGCTCATAGTCAGATATTCTAACCTTCAGTGAAAATATGCTAAATTTTGCCCCTGGTTCCAGTCACTATGCTAAGCTAAGCTAATCAGTTGTTGGCTGTAGCCCTGTATTAAATGGTCAGACATTAAATTCTCGCCAAGAGAGCGAATAAAAACATTTTTCACTTCACTTTAATATATTTGATCTTGTTTATGGCATCCATATAATAAACACTAAACTGTTGAAAATCAGGAAACAGTTTCACATAAACCTAGTTATACCACAAACAGCTGTTTTTACAGTTTCTGTACTAATTAAAAAACAAGATATAACCAGTTCATTTGTGTCTTAAGATTCATCTTCTCATGTGACTTTTAGGAAGGAATCAGTTAAACTTATTTCCCAAAAGGTTAATTAATTAAAGGAACAGTTTATCCTTTAATGACTTTTTAACATTGATAACTGCAGATTCTAAGTTTTATTGAAAGTGAGAAAGTCACGAGTTTAGTAATTACTTGACTGTGAATGAGTCGCCAACAAGATCAGTTCGTCACAACCTGGCAACACAAGTGTGGCTCTTATCATCAGCTGATAACTGATCTAAATACTGTTAAAAACCTCCGAGATACTCATCTATGAAGAATGTCTTCTGAGAAAGTGGTTCCCAGATATTTTATTAAAAACTTCCTCAGATGTTTTCATATAAAAAAAAAGCACCTTACAAATACAAAGTAAATATCATGTCAGTGTATAAAACCGGGGCGGGAGGCAACAGTGCGAGCGAAGATGCGACTATCTGCTGTCATCTCCCTCAAGACGTACAACCAGTGGAGCATTTAAGTCGCTAGACGCACAGCCAAGACTCAGACAAGTGAATTTGTGTGTTAAGTTGCCGTCCCCCTCCCTCTCCCTCGCCGTCTCAAAGGCCCAGCACAGATCGCGAGTTCCATTAGGAATTTCAACTCGAATTAAGGTGCTCGGGGAGGACACATTAACACATGTGCCGCTTCTGTAGTTAAATGTCAGAATGGGAATGAGGCCTGTGACTTTATATTCCATTAGCCACTGCCTCATGTTTCCCTGCTGTGTATCTAAATAAATAATCAAGACAGCCTCCAAAACACGAATCATCTTTTCACAATAATAGAAAATTAATGGCTGCTGCTTGGGTAAGTAAATTACACCGAGAGCATCCCACAGCCCAAATCACTGCTGAGAGATGATGACAAAGGATGCATTATAGGCCACAAGGAGGAGGAGAGAAAAGAGGGAAGCCAGTCGTCCGGAAAATTCTGAAATCTGAATAAAAATGCTGGTGCTTTCAAGCTCTTTACAATCACCTCGCATGAAAGTCTAATTCAGTTTGGCTTCTTATTAATTCATAAGCCATTAGTAACATATTTCTCTAACAAAAAGCCCCTGACAAAGGAAAAAAAGAGTGTGTTTGGGAGAGAGGTATGTGCAATTAACATTTAAGCATGGGCGATTAAAAAGGAGTCTGGCTCAGAGTGGAGTCCTGAAAGATTCAAACGGAGGGACTATTTTATGCAGCATTAGCCAGATATATTTAAATACGGCTGAAGTGTATTCCTGCCATATAGTAAGTATAACACCTGTCATACTAAATCATGTACACAGTCGGCTGCTATGAAAAAGAATAAAGCCGGGCTGGAACAGAACTTCACCATTAGCGAGGACGCTCAACATTTACCTGCTATATAAGAGCTGTTCCTGCAGTGGTGAGCCGAGTAAAGCGTCAACACAACTTTCAAATATTTCAAAATACGTCAAATAATTGATGGATGGAAAAACACGTTGATGTCAAGTCATTTTTAGGCAACAAGACAAATAAAATCTAAAATCTGGTCCAAGCAGTTCTACGAGGCCGAGCTCCGACACACTTCTGCTTCGAGCTCAAACAAGTGTTGAAAAAGTTTTAACTTCAAGTCAAACATGTCAGCTTCCTGTTGCCAATCCTTCAATTCACACTCAGGATATTTTACAGACAAAGCCTGAACTCTGGCTTTGGAAATTCAGGGGGATTAGCAAAAGTCATCAGGCTTCATCTCGTGGGCGTCGAAAATAGCTGCACCAAATTTTAAGGTGATCCGGCCAAATACGTGTCAGGATATTTCAAGCAACAGTGTAAAAGACGTCGAGGCACGAGATGAAATGTCGGGATTCATCTTCTGGGGACCATGAAAGGCTGAACAAGATTTCACGGCTGCTGCTAAAAATGCTAAACGTATCCTGGATCCAGCTTCTTAAACACAACTGAAAATCCTGTGAATTGAATCTTGAAGGATTGATTTATCAATTAATCAAATTGACATATTATTTGTTAAAGAAAATCCGTTTTAGCTGCAAAGCACAACACTTTTTTTTTTTTGCCCGTCCTGGTTTTTCCTCCCCTTTCATCCTGCCTGACCTGGCCTGCTCATTCCCAGGATCGTCCTGCTCCAAATTAACACCATCCCAGACATTCACACCTGAGAGCTGACATGTGTAACCATCTGCTTTTTTTTTTTTTTTTTAACTCTGACCAAAAGACATGCATGTCCAATTACAGCCAGAGCAGCCAAACAGTCAAAGAATCTCTGATGTACAAAAAAAAAAAAAAAAAAAAAAAAGAAACGCCTAAGGTGAAATGTGTGTGGTAAAGGCTGGGTAAACCTTCCACAGGAGCTAATTCCACGGTGGAGGAGGTGTTAATGCCATCTCATTTCCCCACATAAACACCTCGCTCTCCCCCTGCACATTAATTATTAGCACAGATGCAACCCGCTGTTTACTTTTTAAACAGGATGAGCGAGCCGGTGTGCGAGCCAACGCCCGTTACAGAGCCGGGACGGACTCATGAATAAGTCACACGCAGCCCCCTGGACCTTCCTCTGAAGGTACCCGGGCTCTGACACGGAGCCCTTTCATCTGAGCGCGCCTGAACGTCCCGGAGACGCGGCGGATTCAGACACATGCAAGTGAATGTTACTGTGTATGCACGCGGGCTGTCACGACCCCGGTGGATCACACACACCCGGCGTCTTCATTCATCCTCTGGAGACACACACACACCAGATCCACTCAGCTTTTCAAAGCTCTTGTCTTTGGGCCGGCGTGGCGTCAGGGCGCCAGGTGACTCTGCCTCCACTTCCAATAATGACTGCAATTAAGCAATTAAGACCTGACCAAATGAGGATTCAGTGGGGAATAGGAACATTATGGCTGTGGCATATGCTGGCTCCCCTCGGTGCTGATAGCAATATCTGATGTCAAAAGAAACAAGCGGCGGGTGAAAGGATGTGAAACATGTTTTCGCAGAGATTTCATTCGTACGAGTTATGATAACCTTCGCGGTCACGTATCATTTAGCAGCGCAAATACAGTTCTCTACTTTCTGAAAAGCGAACAGTATTTACAGAATAATCTCCCGGTCATGGACTGTTTTTACTGAAGTACCAACCTGAGATACTGAGGGTTGTTGTTTTTGTTTTTTTTCTCTTGGCTGCTTGAATAGCCTTTCAAGGACCGCAGCGAGACACCGGGCAGCAGCAGCAGCAGCGATGAGATATTTGGCATTTTCAGGTAGGAAAAAGTCCAAGCTGGCCTTACATTCAGAAATAACACAAGTTCTTAAACTATTGACTGCACTGAAGCAGTAGACTTCAAAAGGTCCCTCTGACCTGTTTGCTGAGGAGCCTCAAACCAAGTTTTTTTTTTTTCCCTTCTTCTTTCCCTCCACAGTGCTACGCGTTTCATTATTAATTTGTTTTTTCTCAAGTTTCTCTCTGACCCAGGACATTAAATAAAACATTGTATGGTTCATGAAAGATTATGAAAGAGCAGAACGTAAGCAGCAGGAGGTGTAAACTCAGCACAATTCATTCTGGTATATAATGTCAATGCCAGCAACCCCCCTCTCACCCTACCTCCATGCCCTGCAGGCATATTGGCGGAACTACCAATGGATGCTAAGCTTTTTCCGACAAAGCTCCGAAGATAAAGTATCTTCCTTTTATCCCTTCTGCAAATCAATTCTGGGCCTTACAGCAAAATCCCATAAAATAACTTCAAACACCACTACTTACTCCAAAAATTTGTATTATGGCTATATCTCTTTGAACCTCTACCAGTGAAGTTTTGGAGGAAAATGATTTAAGTGTTATCTGCTAAGACATCAGCATGTCAGCACTTCACCTCAGTTTTTCTTCACATGCCAACCTGAACCTTGTATTTCTCTCCTTGTGTTTGGTTTTTGATTGCTTCTAACCATCCAGGCCTGGTGATAAATACAAATGCTGCTTGTAAACTTAATGGCCGGAGTAAGTGCAAACAAGACGGCGCGAAGCCCTGCTGGTGCCTCGCGCTCGCTCGGCTGCTGAAATATTCATCTGCCTCTCGCTCGTCTTCAACAATGTGATAGAGACTGAGGCTGATAAGACGAGGATCCTCAAACCGAGGTGTCAGTCAAGGTGGGGAGCAACAACAGAGGCTCCCTGATTAGCTTGAACCGGTCGACTTCGCAAGAATCCGAATGATGTCGTTATTAATTACTAAGTACACTAATTATTATTATCATTATTATAGAAAGGAAATCAAAAGTAAAAATAAGAAAGTATCCAAGTATAATTAATATGTCTTGTCTTGCTGACAACCTTCTTCCCAATATCTTCATCACCACCAGATTAATAGTCTGAATATAAGCAAATTAATTAAAATATTTCTGAAAATAAAACATTTGTGTCTTGCACATTTCAAACTTAATTAGCCACGTAACTTAAAGACAGCCATGGCGGGCGGTGCATTACTTCTCACAGCCTCGTCTTCGTTATGTTAATTCGACCACCTGTCAGCTACAGGCGCACGTTTCAGTGAAAAAGTCCTGACAGTGAATGGGTGATTGCTCTTAACTACTGCATTTGGAAGCCAAATTAGATTCTCCGAGAGGTCACTACTCAGTACATTTAAAAAAAAAAAAAAAGGAAAAAAAAAGAAACACTCCCACATGTTATATTTTAATGCCAAATCCACATGATGTAGCCCTGAGCGATCTAAAACTGCTGCAGCTCCGGTGTGAGATAGGAGTGTTCTTACATTTAGAGTAGGCAGTGGTGCAAATTTAATCTTTCTGCACACACACACACACACACACACACACACACACACACACACAAAAAACACTGCATCTGATCGGCGCTTCCCTCCCGCTGTACCAACAACAGCGACTCATGCATAGGCACATTCAACCTTTATCTTTTGGGCTGGCCTATCTGTGGGCTGCGCACAGAGCTCCCAGATCAGAGCAGGCTTGAAAAGATGACCTGGCAGTCTTGTGCACGGTCACATGGTCTTTCTGGGCTCCTCTGACCTCTGTCAGTAACACAGCTCCAAAACTTCACCTTAAGGAAAAAGAGGAGACATCGGATGCCCACAAAATCAATAGCTTTACTTTTTCTGAGAGGATAAACACAAATAATTTCACAAGTCACATTCATGGAGAAATTTTCCGTGTTGGTGCGGCGCCAAATTTTCCCTCTGAGAACAGAAATACATTTTACTGTAGCACCGAAAGTTTAAATATTTGGACAGTACTTACATGATGATGCCAGAGTCGTACTACAGATTTAACGCTTTTAAACCCTTCTGTGCAAATCTATTTTAATATGAGGTGAATTTATTGAATCAACGCCGACGTGAAACAGTTCAGGTGTCTTATATAAATTAACCGAAAAATATTGAACCATCTCAAAACGTCTTCACTAAACTTCACAACAATCCTCCTGCGAACAGCCTGACATCAACAGCACGAGATCTCTGTCCAGGCGAGCCAAGGATCTGGCAGCCAGAATTGGACATAACAAAACCCATTACATTTTATTTCATGACGGTTCGCTCGTGGCAACGCGGCTCACAAAAGTTTGGAAATATTCCTTTTCTCATGTCATCCTCGAGACCCCTCAGCAGCAGTGGAGGAAACATCAGATCTTACACTTTAGTGGGAAAAAAAATGCAATTCCACTAAGAAGAAAAGTCCTGCCTTCAAACTTACTGGGAGTACAAAGACAGGATTGTTAGCAGTAATAATCAATATTTTCATAAATACGTTCAAGTGATGAACAATAAAAAGAATTTTGTGTTTTGTGTTTTAGTTTTCTGTCTTGGATTTATCCTAGTTTGGCTTGTTTCCATATCATAGTCTTCTGTCTTAGTTTTGTCTTTGTTCTGTGTCTTTAGTTTTCTGCCTGTGTTTTGTTATAGTTCTTTCAGTTCAGTCTTTATGCCTTTATCCAGCCTCGTTATATGTAATGTTTAGTTCTGTCTGTTCTAGTTCTGTGTTTTGGTTTTCCGTTCTGTCCATCATATTTCTATGTCCAGTGTCTTGTCTCTGCATCATGTCACTCACCAGCCACACCCACCTCATCAAGTCACCTGTGTTTTCTGTTGAAGTTAATCACCACTGCACACAATTTAAGTCAGCTGATTTCTGTTTGCCGTTGCCGGATCGTCACTTCACGTTTACGCTTTATGTTCACGTTCCTGTTGTTCACGTTCTCGCTCATGCTCTACCTTGTCATGTCATGTCATGCCTTGCTGATGTTTTTGTGTTTTGGATTTTGTCTTCCTGCAACCACGGCGTGAGTTTTTGTTCAGACTTCATTTAATTTCATTAAAGACTTTTTTTGAAGTAATTGTGTGATGCGCTTGAGTCCGCAACCACCCGCCATGACAGACTCCAAATAAATGATAATGTTGCTCCGTAACTGCTGGATGTGAAAACAGGTTCCCTATATCAGGTAAAATAGTGATGATTCTGTTTGTCAGTGTTGTGCTCAGGACTGGTTTCTGCCGCCCCCAAAACTATGAACAACAGATCCTTCAAAGTAGTCCCTTCAATTTACTGTAAAACGAGGGTGTCATATTTTATAGTGTTTCGTCTGTAAAACCTTGATATTCAAATTAACTAATAACTGTGGCTGTCAAATAAAAGCAGAGTCGTAAAAAGTAGAATATCTGAAGTGTAGCGTATAAAGTAGCATAAAAATGACTCGAGTATAAGTACTTCAAACTACTTCAGGAGAGTACTTGAGTAAATGAACTTTCCCTCAGGTTGATCTTGGGGCCTCTGGTTGGAGTCCGGGCCTCCAGCTGAGGAGCCACTGATTCACCACGCCACATCCACCACAACCACGCCCAAACTTCAGCGAAGAACTACAAACCAGGATGTGTTCCTCCATTTAGACAAACGTTATTTGCCATCAACAGCGTTGTAAGCTGCACAAGTATTCATGAGAATGCGTCTGAATAATTCAGGGTGCTCTCGCCAACTGCTCGGGGAGGCCGGGCGACAGTCTGTGCATTATCCTTTGATCAAGGGTTCTATAAGAGCGGCGGCGGCGGCGGCGGCCACACCGGAGAAAAAGCATATTTAGGCCAACGTGGGAGCACGAATCAGGAAGCAGGAAGCATCCGAATCCTTCCACCAGCTGCAGCAGGTGAAGAAGCGGCTTTGGTTTTGTGTCAGATCCATCTAATGAAACATCCCATCTGGTGGCGACAGACTGAGTGGCCAAAGAGCACGAACCATGTTCTTCATGCTCATTGTCTTTTTGGGAATGACGTGAGTTCTCCCTTTGTTGTGGGAGCTTACCCAAAGCTCCAGGTTCAGCTGAGGATTTGTACTCAGGATCCATTTAGCCGATTGAGTAACAACACGGCTGCATTTACGACCCAGCGAGAGCGCCACATATGCAGCGTGACGACGGGAAAAACAGTCTGAATGCAAACTTCAAAACAACACACTTAAAATATACATACAGTCTAACGGCACGAGCTAACGGAGAACCATCCGATATCCAACTAGCGTGAAGTGTTAAGACGAACAGAACAAAGGAAAATGGAGCACGAAGAAGCGCCGCTCAAATTCCAAACCCAACACCTTTGGACAGCAAATCCCCGGACGTGGCCCGCTACAAACTAAATCATTCCGATAAACTCTGTCACGGAATCAAGCGCCGCGCCACCCGGGCGTAAGCTACGACACAGAAAAAGTCACCCCCCGCTGCTCTGAAATGCTTTGTCACCGAAATGAAATGTGATGCGGAGCCATTTTTTTCCCGTGCATTTGCCTCTCAATTATGGATCGTGATGGTAACGAGCCGGGACGGCGCCCAAACACTGGGTTTCTCTTCCAGTTGGAGAGGGATGAAAAATACATTAGGTGTGCATATGTACACTTTTTAAAGCAGCTCTTATGGTTTAAAACACTTATGCCATGAAATCCCCACTGAGCCTCTTAAAGAGTTTTTCCTCCTTCGCAGTTTTCCGGAATGATGGCTGCTTCTGAAACAATTTGGTGATTTGAGTAAATATTCAGCGATGGGAGCTGGAGGACTCCGGGGCATATTTATGATGCTGACAACCCTGGGAGGGCAGGTTCTCCGGATCCAGTTGGGGGGGGTGGATGGATGCAGTGACAGGCTGCTGTTATGCAGGAGACTCTTAATGGAGGCTGATCTCTCGCTGACTGGTTCAGGGCCAGCGCTTCACTGTCTGCCTCTCAACAACAGGGCTCCAGGGTAGAAGAATCTCTCTGTGTCGAACACGCCTGTAAGTGCTGTTTGTTGTCAAAAAAAATCTACTACCCGATGTCCCAGATTAAAAATGCAACATCCCCCGTTTCTCTTCTGTTTCTCCCAGTTTCATCTCCCGTAAATGAGCCGGGTCAGGTTGAATAAGAGATGCAGATTGACTGCAGCGGGGATGGAGACGTGCGCCCGGCTCGCTGAAATCCAACCTGTGAGCTCTGCCAGACGATGTCATTCTGACGGCTGCTACAAGCAAAGCTGGTTCAGGGCAGATGTAACCTGTCTGTTTTTTTCTTTCTTTACATCAGTGATCCCCGGATTTTTCCGATGAAGCTGGTTTTGGGTGCGTTTGGTTTTAACCCTGAACTGGTCGAAGAAGTATAGGATGATGAAGAAAAGCTCAGCATAGTTTGAGTAAAGAGACGAGTTTGGCAGATCCAGATAAACTTGGTTGCGGCTGTTGACCCTTTTAATCTCCTGCAGCTCGAGCAGAAAAAGGAAACACACAGTTCTCTAAACTTTCTGACGAGGTAAAGAGCCGACGACCAGCATCTCCTCGTCATCTCGCCTTCTGAAAGGAGTGGTTGTGCATGTATTTACAGATGCTAGTTGGCTACAACAGAAATATTTTATCATTGTTTTTAGGCTTAACTGACAGGAAGTAGCTGGTTAAATTAGGTTTTCAAAGTAAGATATGTGACTGGCTTTTGTGACGAGGGAAAATAAAAGTGTGCTAATATGAATTTTATGATAGTTTTATTAATTGGATTTTGAAATTTAAGTGAAAATATTTGTCACTACAACTGTTGAGATAAAGCTAAAAGCTAAAACACAGTGTGACTTTAGCAGAAGTAGCTTCAAGATGAGTCAGAAATCTGCAAACTGACTCAGTAGATCGACATGTTTCAGTTAAATTAAACTAATCCAACATACTGATCAGATCAGATGATGATTTGTGTGTTTCTGTCTTCTTTCAAAAGCATTATGAAAAAAAGCAAAACTGATTTAATGATATTTTATATTGAAGAGTTGAGTCTCCAAAATGTCTGAGTGTGTTTTTATAAATGTGACGGTATGTTTTGTTGAATGCTTCTTTTATGGTATTAATTAATGTGATATGTGTTGTGTTGTGTCTGTCCATCTGTGTTAGAGCCTGAAGGACATCATCTTGTCATTAACAGAAGATCAAGATGCTTTTCCAACAATGCACTGCTGTTGTCTCTCGTGTTGGTCACCGTGACGACGGCCATAATGATTTTATATAATTCTGATTACTGTTGTGTTAATTATGATGCTGATGGGACGAATCAGCACGACCACAGTTTTGATTCTGTTTGCGTCACAGAGCTGCCGCCACCGTGGCGCCTGTCCACCAGTGGCCCCTCCCTCGCCGCTGCCATCCAGCAGAAAGAGCAGCAGTAAACTGTGTTATCTCATCTGGGCCTTCTGTGCCATGTATGCAGCGAGCAGAGCCTTGGTGGGGAGGCTCAGTAAACACAGCGTTACAGGGAGCACACATGTCTACCCTCTGAAACATCAGTCTCACACTGAGGCTGTCAAAGAGCCGAGAGTCGCAGCGCGGCGCACGCCACGGCAACGGACCTGTGGCATCGCTTTCAAATGCAATCAGAGCCCGGCGAACCCGACGATGAAATGAAACGGAGGAGTGTATTTTAGCTGAACGCGTCACATCTGAAACGAATCAGTGTTTGTTTAGAGGATAAATAAAAGCGTGACCCGCGTTTACGGCAGGTTGAACAGAAACAACTCGTCGCCGTGAAGCAAACGGCGGCGGATCTGAAGGCCGCGCTCAGAAACGTAATGACGATGATATCTGAACATGAGAGAAATATGCAAAGCGCCCTCTCTCTCTCTCTCTCTCTCTGCTGAGAAGTAGAGTAATCGTTCGTAAACTTGAGATTTTACCAAAACTAGCAGGTTTCCTGTCATTGTTTCAACGCCGCCCACTCAGAAGCCAAAAAAAAAGCAGACAGCAAGAGAGCGAAAACGGAGCCATTTATGGGATGTCTCATACACTGAGCACACATTCTGCCATCAATCTGAATGTTTTGAGCCTTCAGATGCTATAAAAGCACTGGATAATGATCGTCGCAGCCACTCGCTGTTGTTCTCTCAGACGCGGGGCTCTTAGTGTCAGCCGTCACTCTCCGCCTTTAATTGAAACCATTTCCTCCTCGCTACGTCTCGACGCCTCATCACAGTCTCCAATGAGCTTGGCAGAGGTGCTCTGAGGCGGCCCCCGCCGCCGAAAGGATCAGACCTCTGGGGTGATCCGCAGCCGGAGAAGACAGCGTTTACGCGCCGCCTTTAAAGTGGCTGTTTTTCCTTGACTGGCTTTGGTCCAGGCTTCCTGCGCCGGGGACGGCCGCGGAGCCAGCGCCGTGCAGCCGTTGTGATGTCCTCATTTAAAAAGTTCTCGCTCTGAGTTGTGTGCCGTACAATCCCTCGCCACTTAGGGAGAAAACAGCCGCTTGAGAGCTCTTTGATATGTAGAAATATGAAGGCATCATATTTATCCCCTCTCCCCTTCATGGAGAACGCCCGGATGAAAGCGGCAGTGGGAGTGGGCTGAAGGCTGAGGATTAACAATGACATAACATGAAGAGGGGTCTGTCAGCGCGGTGACACCTCGTTTCGCCTGCCATTGTCTGATTACCCCAACAGCAGCCCACCAATGACAGGGATGATCACAGGAAGGCGGGAAGAACACAACTGTCAGGCTCAGGCTGCAAAGCCAATTCCCACCATCTCTGCTGCTTCAAACCCCATTTCAGACAAGACGAAACAAGAGAGCAGCGGAGAGCGAGCGAGGAAGGGTGGAGGAGGAGGAGAGAGAGAGAAAGAGTGAGGGAAAAGGACACACGGACAGCTTACAGGGGATACAAACCAAAAGATTATGGTAATCTTCCCTCCTTTGTCCCCTGCGAAATGTTTTCGTACTACGCCTTTTATCTGTGTAAGAAGGGATGTGAACCTCTTCAGTTAGTGACAGTGGGCACTTTCTGTGTGGTTTCTGGGTAATTAGCACCAGTAGCAGGCCTTTTCTTTTTCTCTGCTCAAGCTTAGGGTCTTCTTAGGGACGGCAACAGGGGATTTTCCCCCTGCAACCCTCTGTCCGCTCTTAAGGAGCGATTCCCAGCCCGGGCCGAGCCACAACAACCATCTGTTAGCGCCAGAAGGATCAAAACCTTCAGAGAGTCTCAGCGCCACTGACAATCAAATGGACAGCTTAAGTTCAGACAGGTGACTGAATTAATTATTCTATTCAGCGTCGCGACAGAGATGTTTTCAATGGAGCGGTCAATGGACTGCTCATATGCTCTGCTCGGCTTTTTGTTACTGTGTCCACACGGAGGAAAACAATTAAAGAGTCTGACTTTCGTTTGAAGGAATCGTTTAAAATCTTTACTTTTAAATTCCGATAAATTTCTTCAACCTCCCTGTGAAACACCAGCCAAGTGAATCAATTAGAAGCACAAACACTTTCTATGTTTTTTTTTTTTTTTTTTTGAAGTCTCAAGCCCTGACTTTTCAATTTCCCTTGGTGGTCATTTTGCAGAGGAGGGTGAGGGGGGGGCTGACTGCTAATCTTTTTTCCCATGCAGAGTGACAGAAGCCAAAGGATAAATTGGCCGCTGGCACCACAAACACGCCTTTTCAATTTGGGATAGCACCAATATAAGATCTAAAAGAACACCCGAAGCTTACGCTCATCATATCAACTGGGGCTTTTCAGCAGGGGGTCAAAGGTGGCCCTCAGATAAAGTGCCATACAAGAGATCAGTGGGGCCGGGCCGTCCACACCTCATAAAAGCACTCGCAGTGTTAATAGTGATAAATTTCTCGATCAGAAGTGTTGGCACTTCTCTGTGAATTTGTCTTCTTTTGCTTTCGTCCTTTGATGTCTCTCTCTCATTCCTCGCCTCAACAACACCTCTTCTCTCCACTCCAATGGACGAAACCCTCTTTTTGTTGTGGTTCAAGCTGCATCTTATTGTCTCTGTCACGGGTGCTTTGTCTTTACCCAGGCCCGCTGCACCCACCAGAAAGGCAGGGGGGGGGCTTCATCAAAGCTTGGGCGAGATGGACTCAACAACAGTGGATTAAGGTCTTCTGCATGATAAAGTCCCTACCTAGGGGTGGAATTAACTTAATATGTGAAAGAATGTTATTGAGAGGGAATAAAGTGCCAAAAAGCTCTGTCATTCTCTTCGTAATGTCCTAATCCAGCGCCTGACACAGAGACCTTGGGCTGGAGTTTGTTAATCACAGAGATGCCCATCTGTATTCCCTGTCCTTTAAGCTATTTAAACTTCGCCTAAACTCAATTATTGTCCCTGGGAGACCAAAATGGCATATTAAGTTACGTGAAAAGGGTATTCGACGAGGGGAGGGAGGGGGGAGGAATCCCGGCCTTAAAACGAGGAGATGTCAACGCAGCCAATTTAAGTACAGCTAAACAGATTAGAGGCAGAATCTATAGACCTGAAAAACAACGTGACAATGAGTTAAAGAGAGCAGGAATCTCACTTTCAAAGCATCCTCTAAACTGTTAAGCAACCTAATCATGGAGGATCTGAGAGACTGTGCCCCGGCATATATTTCTCTATTTACAGCTCACACATGGCTAAGATCGCTGAAGACCTCAGATATCCCAGGGATAAACCGACTGTGGACAGCATTTATTCACACACCGTGTCTGACTCATCTGACGGATGGTAATAGTTCCATTTTAAAACAGCTCTTCTTCAAAGTCACTGTTTACCTTTTTTTAGTCTGTTTTTATATGAAAACACAAACTCTCTCAAGATTTCCAGAAAGAGATTTTTTTTTTTACTCTTATGATAATGAGTGAAAAGTGGTTTAATCGTCAGGATTAACAATGTTTGCAGAAAAATATATTTTTAAAACAAAGACAAAATAATCTGTCTAGAAGCTAAAAAATGGATCAGCAACACGAACTATTATATTTTCGTCTTTAAGTGTTTTTAATTCATAATATTTAATATAATATCCTTAGAGGCAAACACTTCATTCACCAGTGGGACCAATTAGATAATGTAGTTAAGTAAAAGTAGCAATACTACAGCAGTATTGCAATACTACTGTCGTATTGTTACCCCAATGCAAGTTAAAGTCCTGTGTACTTGTACTCAAGAAGTAATACTTGGCTGAGGTGGAGACGGCTGTATCTACTTTAAATACAAATCTAATCTATAACATATTTTTATAAATTCATCACATGTTGTTTATGTTAATTCTGAAAAGTAAGTAAACGTAACTAAAAGTACATTATCTCCCTGTACTACAGTACCTCCAAATTATTTTTACTTAAGTTACTTTTTACTCTGATCAAGCAGTAATCAGCTCACTGCATTACTCTATGACATCAGCTCCCACTGACTGCAGCTGAGCGAAGTGTCCACATCGGCTCAGTCTGATTCTCGACACTCTCTGAACAAACTGGATGCAATTTCACATTCGACAAAGCATGTGAACAAAGAAAAGCATGTGACGGCCGCTCTCCTCCATATGTGGCATAAATGTCCCTTCAGTTCAGGCGCATGGTCAAGCCAAAGCTCAGCGGTCGACGTAAATGGACTCGCTTTGTGTCACGCAATCGCGCCACATTTGCTCAGAGGCCGAGGGAGCGGCGCCCTCGCAGCCGACCAGATACTTAAATGGGAGCGTTTGTGCGTGGAGCTGGAGAAGTGCTGGCCTTTGTCAAACCATCCGTCCAACGCAGTGAGCGCGGTTTGCATCTTCTGTCATGCAGGCAGTAAATGACAGAGGGCTGAGGAGAAGTCTGCAGAGGCTTCTCCCCACGAGCCCTGCAGAGTGTGATGCTGCTCAACAAACTGTAAACAGGCAGATTAACAAGGTTTGCCACACCATGATTCACACGTTTGCCGCCGAGATAAGAAATGTGACTCGTCCGTGTGATGCTGATGTGAATGTATGAGCGCCGGCGTAAAGACAGGGGCGATAAAATTAGCCGACCTCGGACACTTGGCGAGCACAGGAAGTCTATTAAAATAGTTCTGAAATAACTGAGGTGTCGAAATATGTCTTTGCATTTCACTTTTTTTTATTTCCTTCTATGACAAACAACACCTACTTTCTCACCTTCACTCAAACTCATATACCTGATTATGGTGTCAAAAAAAAAAAAAAAAAAAAAAGGCAGACGTTTCCTGTGGTTTTGTTCCAGTGGAAGATTCCAGGTCGGTCGGAGCTGGCCGTCACGCCGGCGTGCACATCGAGCGGAGAGGATGCTTCTGCTGACATGCTGCACGGAGACATTAACCTGGCCAACCATCGTGCCAATGGTGAAAGCTCCTGAATAAAAAGGAGGACACGATTGTCACAGCGTGTTTGCTCTCTTTGCTCCTCTGGTCTGAGCCATGAGGTCCTGGCAGAGGGCGG
>JBBMOC010000069.1:1445616-1468116 GCA_037975185.1 Centropyge bicolor
GCACTACGATTTGCTTCATTTTTGCTCTTCAGAAACCTATGGGTGACGTCACGGACACTACGTCCATATTTTATACAGTCTATGGCTTTAACGTGTCAGAATTCTGCAGCGTTAACTTTAAATCTGTGCTTTTACACTTGTTCTCATGCTCCACAGATTGGACTCCCCGAGCAGGGCGATTAAACGGATGGTTAATACTACACATCCATACTAGTATCCAGAGGAAAATAAACAATCCGGAGCGGCTGTGTGAAAGTTGGCTGCTCTTCCCTCTGGATAAACACCACAGGCTACGAGAGATGTGTGTGTCTGCTTAAGAGCCAGTTTAATTACTGTGAGTAAAGTGATTCTGCCGTGTGGCCTGAAGGGAACTGCTTCACATTCTAAATGTTTCTTCATCATCACGACTCCTAATGTTTCGAACCATCAAAATGATGTCGAACAGAGCGTCGGAGAGGAGTCACATTTGCTCGAATACATCCCGATTCCAGCTCCTTTATTTCTCTTTATGACGGTAATAGAATCAGAAACTTGTGCTCCACTTCGCCTCAGCGGTCATCTCCTCGTGGACACGCCACTGCCTCCCGTCGTGGAGGAGTCCGGCCCTCGGCGTTCAATTTGGAGCACTTTCCTAAGTATGGATCTCCTTCTCGCCCCGCGGTCTTCAGGACGGCGACCATCACGTTGGACCGATGTCAAACAAAAACCGCATCGCACGATTCTTCTGTTTACACCAAATTCTCCGACTCGTGTCTGCGGCTGTAATTAAGGAGATAGAAGAGGGTTGGAGGGCCGGACGGAGGGGAGAGTGGAGCTAAGAGAATAAAGGAAATGACCTTAGGATAGTCAAGACAGAGGAGGAAGCACACATCTCTAACTGACCACTCACGCTCCATCAGAATCATATTTTTTCCACTTCATGCTTGGTTTGCCCATGAACCTTTTCCCCCTCCGTAAACAAAACACATATTTGCACAGAAAATTACATATACAAGGAGATGTGTGTTTTACACTCAATGCTTCGGACACCGCGGCTCCTCCAAATGGAGCAAAACAAGGGCCTTTATATCTAGTTACGGACAAAGTGCACTTCAGCATGGCTAAGTGGTTTTGGATGAGGGGGAGGGGGGGGGCAGGGACGGAGGTGGAGTCAAGATCCGTCTTGACATTTCTTGCGCGGCGATTGCGCGGGACGGAGAATCCGCAGACAGATGCGAAGACGAACAGAGACAAGCTTTAAAGAGCATTAAACAAATACACTTACGGATTCAAACCAAGGGGTGTCACAAATGCATTTCCTGAAACAACTGGCAGCGGGAGAGTCGAAAAATTTTTGATGTTTATAGGTTCTAATGTGGCCTCCTCGTCGAACAGTGCGGGACGCCGCTGGAGCACATGGCACAGCCAGAATACGGAATCACATCTGACATGTAGATATTCCAACTACAATTTATAAATAGCTTAATAAATGTTACGCTCTCCCGCGCCACAATACTATTACTGTGGAAACAAACGAGAGCGGACGTTTGCCCTCTGTCTCCTCGGCACACAAAGAGAGGAGGGTTGTTAGTCGGTAGGTGCGTCTGCATCTAATATGGAAGGTTAGAGATGAAAGAAAGCTGATGGGAGAAACCTGCTCATTTAGCCTCCACTCAAATCCTTAAAAAGCTAAGTAAAGAAACAAAGTTCTTCACGCCTACTCTGGAAAACGCGCTCGCTTTCCAACGTTTCCTCTCAGCTTAAGACAGCGGTGAAAGAGCCTGTGACGGGAAAAGGTCAATTAGCTTATTAGAGCCTGTTCAGGTAAAGGTGATTTCCTGCTGTTGACGTGTAATATTCCCTCCCTGTCTGTGTGTGCTTACAGTCAGTAACATGTGCAATTTACACTCAGGGTAAATGTGAAAGCTGCTCTTCAGCTCATGGATGGATGGATGTATAGATAGATAGATAGATAGATGGATAGATAGATGATAGATAGATGCATAGATATATATAGATAGATATAGATAGATGTATAGATAGATAGATAGATAGATGTATAGATAGATAGATGTATAGATAGATAGGTAGGTAGATAGATAGATAGATAGATGTATAGACAGAGAGATGTATAGATAGATAGACAGATGTATAGATAGATAGACAGAGAGATGTATAGATAGATAGACAGATGTATAGATAGATAGACAGATAGACAGATATAGAGTATATAGATAGATGTATAGATAGATAGATGTATAGATAGATAGACAGATGTATAGATAGATAGATGTATAGATGCATAGATAGATAGACAGATGTATAGATAGATAGGTAGATAGATAGATAGATAGATAGATGTATAGACAGAGAGATGTATAGATAGACAGATGTATAGATGTATAGATAGATAGATGGACGGATAGTGTATTGATAAATAGATAGAGAGATGGATGTATAGATAGATAGATAGATAGATAGATAGATAGATAGTATATAGATAGTTAGATAAATAGATAGATGTATAGATAGATGGATAGATAGATAGTCTCAGCACCAGGACGACGGCCACTGGAACCCACAGCTCGTACCTCGACAGCTTGTGACACACCGGGAATAAAGTGTGGCAAGGTGAAGTAAAAAGGAAAAAACACACAACGGGAAAAATACCTGCTGGCGTGGGCAGCGGAGAGGTCAGCTCATTGATACCGCCGCACTGTCAACTGTGTTCTTTTTGAGAGCAGTCCAGTGGCGGGGGTCACTGCAGGGCAGACGCTGCCTGACGACATCTGTGTTACTCTCCAACACCGGCCCCCGAAAACATGGACTTGAGACGATTTTTCCAGTTTCCCCTTTTGCTTCGTCTGATTACGATTCTTCAAACACACCGAGTTGATTTAAAGCTGGAAACGTTGTGCAGCTATAAGTGCTTTTATATTTCATAATGCATCTGGATCTAAGCAGCTTTAAAAAAATATTAGTGGAATTATTTTTTTATTTCATTATTTATTGCAACTTCCTCATTCATCACATATTTGTGATATATTTTGCGTCTCAGTACACTCTGTACTGTATATAGTGTATATGTTATTAATTGCCTTTTAATATTAGATGCTAATAATGTATTGTACATTCTGTTCTAATAAAGGAACATCTTATCTTACAGTTTTTTTTCAAGGTTGTGAATCTATACTATTGCATGTTTTTAGTGCTTCATCATGCTGTTGTGACACTTCTTTACCTTATACTTATTACATATAGAAATCATATGTGTTCACAGTTGTAATAATGACGACAGTGCTTTATCTCACCAGCAGATTTGTTTCACGTGTTAAGGACGAGATAATGAAATTTATAAAAGGCTTTAATTATCTCCTTAAAACAAACTGTAGCAGCTACAAAAATAACAGAATTCTGTTCCTCCAGTGTTCTGAAGAGGAAAAGACCGTTTTTAAGGAAGATGTACTCTTAATGTAGACGTTGTTGTTCTGCTCTTGCGCTGGGATTTAACACTAACGCGGGCAGCCAGGCCGGCTCCATCACAACGTCCTCCTCTAATGAACAGTGAAACGCTCCATTGACCAGGAGAAGGGGAGGGCGCTGGTTTGAGATCGCAGCAGATCTGTCGACAACGCTAATGATCATGGCGGGTAAATTCGACTAATTAGCCGCGTGCGTGCCTGCTGAATCCGCTGCTGGTTTCACATACGCGACAAGAAACACTGAGCTGGTGGTTTCAAACGCGGAGACAATCTTGAAGTGCAAAAAAAAAAAAAAAAAAAAAAAGATTTCCCCCCCAAAGGCTCCTGTGGCCGTGTTCATGGCACCCAATATAAGTTAAAGACAATCTCATGCTTATGAGAGAGAGCAGGCAGTGTAATTTAAATTCTGTTGACATTTACTGTCAAGGAGTATTAATTCACAGGCCTCCTCTGCAGCGCGGCTTACTCAGCACCAGCGGGCCGCGGGCTCTGGAGAAAGACATGCTCCCTTTACTGTACTCTTAGCAGATTCCCCCTCAGACTGTTGCTGTGATCGGAGGCACACAACCCCCAACCCATAGGTCACATGGGCAAAACGCAGGGATGTAGCCCGGTGGAATGTCATATATACAGGTTGTGTCCTCTAAACGCAGAGACACCTTCAGACTGCATTTCAGGGGATGTGCCTGTCTCATCCTCCGGTGTCACACCAGAGGAGAGCCCATATTTCTTCAGCTCCACTCGGAGGAAAATAACCCAGTTTGCTTGGATCTATTTCTGGTCAAACTCTGACTATTATCAGGCTAAACATGGCGGCAACATCTGTTAAGACCTCATCGCTCACATCTGCTCTTTGACTGTTCCTGCCATTCATGTCGGGCCTTTTTCAAAGAGACATTTGACCTGGTTTGATTTCTCACTCGCAACAAGCAGATCAATCCCATTTGATTGACTTTTCTTTATTTTTCTATTCGTTTCTATAAAACACAAACGCACATCCAAAACAAGCACGTTTAAAGCGCCATTTGTGCGCATGTGCGTTTATCCGCTGAGATAAAGTCAGTCGGACAGGGCTCGCGCTCGCTTTAGCTTCAAGCAGTGACACAATCTGGAGTGAATAATGCAGCCGCAATCAGCCGACGATCCGGGGCTAAAAACTGGAGGGAAAATCAGGAGCCTTTAAATGTAACAGAGAACAATTACTTATTTGCGTGAGGCTAATGCATAATTGAGCGCGTTAGATAAATATATGGAGTATATAGGGAAGAAGACAGAATCAAAGAGCATGGGGAGAACGGAGCAGTTGTATTAATATGTGCTCAAATAAAACAAGCAGAGAGATGCTTCCACTCTTCACTCATTATTTATATTCACATTTAAATATTCTGGATGCAGGAGTAGCCAGGAAACAAGGAAATATTAAAAGCTAAAGCTGATAAAAGCTCATTTTTTAACCAGCGAGGGGAATTGTGCTGCTTTTATTCTCTGGAATTAAGAGACGTCTGAACATAAACCCTATTGTTTTTGCTGGTGGATTGTGACCTAAATGGAGGATTAAACTGCGTCTAACAGAGCCTTTAACTGCCTGTGCCGGAGCCGTGACAGGTCCTTGGGAGATACACAGAGACTGCTTGCAACACATGTCATATATCATAGCTTCAATCTGTACCCCAACCACTACCTGCGAGCTACAAATGTGCACTTCTCCTGTCATTTCTGCAGAGACAGAAGAGGGGGGGGGGGAAGGGAGGGGGGTCGACAGCTAAAAACCAAATAGCTTTGCATTGTTTGTTTTCGTCGAGCCTTCATTGTTTGAATCTGAAAAAGAAAATGCTGTGATTTGAAAACATAACCATGCATTTACGGTTTTTTTTTTTCTTCCACCAGAATGACGCCTTTGGACTACATTTCCATGATGGCTTAGATGTTTTATGTAAATCTGGTTGTGAGGAATAACACTTAACATCTCTATGACTGGTGTTTTTATGTATTCAGAAAAAGGCTGCTGGTCCTGACCTCTGTGCTGCAGACGGGGGGGCACAGATCATCCAGGGACAGATGCACATCGTGGACAAACACCGTGACAGGAAGTGACAACGATGCTGATAAAATTACTGTGAAACTCATGTTCTTAAAGATCAGATATCCAGTTAATTTGTAAATCATATTAGCATCTGGTAAATGTACATGTCTCTGCGAAAATGTAAGAGTTGACAGATTCTGATATATAAAAACAAACATATATCATTCATGAATATTTACACTTCATCTCTACAGGCGGTTGTGCAGACCAGCGCTCCCTCAGACATCAGGCATATGCATCACTTTGTCTATGCACTTCTTGCTTTAGGGAAACAGCATAAATAGTTTCTTGCTGATGTAATTTTTCATGCTCCTCTGTTAGCTGATCATAAACAAGCCCAAGTGGACGTCATGATAAAATATGTTTTTAGTGTCCTCAGAGTCTTTAAAGGCAGATGATTTAGACACAGAGCTAATGGACGTCATCAACTATGGACAGATTTATATGGACAGGAAGTGAACTGACTTAAACAGGAAGTTGTTCGGAACAGACTAGACTGCTTCATTTTTTGTTAAATTTTAATCCAAAAATAACCAAATAGAACATGTTTTCATTTGAAAGCCACCTTCAAAATAAGAAAAAGCTAGTCTAAATAAAGCTGTGTTCATGGTGCAGGTGGAGTTAAATAGTGGAAACACAACAGGAAGTTAGTTAAAAGTCAAAACTGGAGGGTGTATGTAAAATGTAAAGCTCCTCTGCATCGTGTTTATTGAAGAAATAGAAAAGCTTTCAACTAAATACAGGCTCATCCACAGTGCATCATTTATGCTCAGAAAGGAGCTCGTACATTCAACGGTACGAGGTCAAGAGGAAAATACAGTATAGATCATAATCTGAAAATCTCTTATCAATTTTGCACACACTTTAGAAACTGAACTTTAGCTCCTCAGTTGGGAGGCATCGATATCAAGTAGCGAAAGAAGGACTGGTAGTAAAAAAAGACCAATACAACATCCCAGCCATAAACACTGCCATTATGAAGGTCATAGACTTCAGTGTTTGTAGAAACTCTTTCAGACTCAACGTGCTTCATTTTGGAGGTTGCAGCTTGTGGAGATGTGGTGTTTCATATATTTCGTCCACTCCATTCATTTCACCACATGAAGGCTACATGTGAGATTTTGTTCCATCCAAAAGCCATGTTTTGAACCAGGCTGTAAACATGTTTTCTTCGGCCGTAAAGTCGGCCATTTTAACATGGGGGTCAAATGTAATTGACTCCCTTTTGGAGCCTGCCCCTAGTGTTTAGTCGATGAACTGCAGCTTTTTGCACTTCTGGGTTGGCTTCATTTTTCAGCGCCAGAGGTTGCCGCTTGGTCAGTTTGAGCAGACTGAACAAATGAAATCATCCACTAACCAATCGCAACACTCGAGCTTCAAGGGCAACACGAGCCACACCGAAAATCAAAAATCCCTCACGGTCGACCCGACACCTGCAGTTGACTTAACTTGCTGGATAAACAGATTTTTTTTTTCTTGGCGAGTATCCCATCATAACACGCTGCAGCAAATCAAAGGGGCAGGAGGAAGGACGCG
Organism: Centropyge bicolor; assembly: GCA_037975185.1. Lineage (NCBI taxonomy): Eukaryota > Metazoa > Chordata > Actinopteri > Pomacanthidae > Centropyge > Centropyge bicolor. The sequence continues at coordinate 1,452,697 of JBBMOC010000069.1, forward strand.
CCTCGTTCCTGCAGAGGAGCCTTGGCGGGATGAACAGGTGTTATGGCTGAATACCAATGCGGCTTCAGAGAGGAAACGCTGCGAGGCTAAATCCCACACCGCGATGACTAATTCATTTCTAAATAAGCATTTAAGATCACTAAACTAAATCAGAAGAGAAAAACGCACTGGTGCAAATTTTGCATCTCTAAGAACATAATTAAAGAGAAGCCTCTCGATGTGTAGTAAATTAGTTTTTACTGCTCTCTTGAATTAAAGGGAACTGAAGGATCCAGGTGGTGAATTTCATGCAGGTATTTTCACTCAGCTTTTGTACTGTTTAAAATTTAATTGAATGCTTTTGCGATGCTCTATCTGTCCATACAGTGTGTTGTCCTCTGTGTTCAAAGCGCCTTCATGAGCGCGTCTCCACAACAGTTAGAGAAGTTGTTGCTTTTTTAAATTAGTCATAGGAAACTACATCACAGCTGCAAAGCACCAAACTTACTTTCATTATGGATGATATTTTCGCTGATGATACTTTTACAGTCTGAAATGCATTTTTCAACGTGCACGGCCATTGTCAATATAGAACCCGCGCTCTGTCCATAATGTATATAGACATGTATACATGCATGTGCTGTACATCCGCTCCATGTGCACACGCTCATTCAATATTTATTTCTTTGCCCTATTTTTATTGTTTACAACTTAGAATACTTGTATATAGTTTTTATAATGTTGCTGGTCACTGGTGATGTTTATATATTTACACACACATCATCTGTTTTCAGCCCGGACCGTTCTTTATTCTCCATCATTCTCCACCTTTCTTTGTTCGGTTTCTGTTGCCGGAGTCAGATTCTTCGTATGTGCACACGGCCAGTGAAGCCAGTTCTGATTCTGATGTCGGTGTTGTGTTTACTGCTCCCAAATGAGCAAAAAAACATGGGTTTAAATCTTTTGGAAAGTTAGAGGTGCTTAAAGTAAAAGCCAGGTTTCCATCCAAATGTATACGATTATTAACTGAACTTCGGGAGCTGGCTAAAGAAAGTTATTAGCAGTCGGTTCATCGACGTGCTGTTTTGCTGTTTTGAGCTTTCAGGGTTATAAGATACTGAAACATTTGGATGTTTTTCTAATGAACAGCACATCTCAGCATTACATTATGTATTCGTTGCTCGCTAATTTGAGCAGTTTCTCATGTGAGGTTTCAAACTCGAGGTCATGTTTAGGAGGCAGAGTCGATCTATAGAACATTTACACACTGACAAAGAGTAAAAAGATTTTCTTACAACATATTTGACATCTGGTGAATTTGTTCTTGGATTAATTCCTCAATCGTTAAAATCTCAAACACTTCCTGTTTAAAGACAATGTTGCGCTATATGCTAGCAGCTAATTTTCTTGTCGATGCAGCTGAAAGCGATCTTGACTATGTTACTATTTTCCTCACAAAGACGGATCAAATGAATTAATTACTGTCAAAAAGCAAAATCGTTTTTCGATGTGGAAAGCAGTGCGTTTCTCAGCTTTAATACTTCAGCTAACGTCTGTAGTTTTCTCTTTGTGCCGCGAACCGCTGACTGTACACCGCGACCAAATACACATGAAGGTCAGAGAGGCGACGGCTGGAGCTACAGGTAATCAAACACTGAATTTAAAACCACTGTGTCAATTTGTGAGCGGCTGAAAGCTGCCTTCAAACCCCCCTTCAAGCTCAGTATAATGGTCGACACAGCAGCCGAGTCAAAGTTATTCCACTTGTTTTGGTGAAAATCTGATTTCAACTTTTGGTAGCGAGTCGTTCATATTTATGATTCCGGCAACACAATTACATTAATCTGAGCTAAGAACAGTTGGTTTGTTAAAAATCCCGGTGCTTCGGCACGATGGACTATTTTTATCTTAATTAAAACTCTGAGTGACATCATCATCATCTCACGCCGCAAAACTTTTATTTGGTGAATTCTAATCTGATCCTGCCACCGAGAACGAGCCGCCTCACGCTGGCTTCGTAAGTGCTGACGCCGCCAGTCAACAAGATGGTTCCTTTCCTCTCCGCGGGTGTTTCTCAACTTGAAATAGAGAGCATTGGCAGGACTTAAATTGGTGGCATTTTGTGGTCTTTAAAGAAAGGGGACTCATTAAAACTAACCCGGAGAAGCCTTCAAGTTCCCTCCATCATTAGCCAATGTAACAGCACATAAGAGCAGAATAATTATAGATCTGGGTAACTTGTGTTGTCAATTTAAAAGTGATGGGGCCGCGTAATCCCCAACCTTGTAATTGGCCGGCGGCCCCTGCAGCGTCATCCCTGTTTTAATGAGTGTTAGCTTGAGCAGAGGTAGATTCACACAGACGGCCACTGCATGATATCGCTGCCGTTCCAGTGCTAATCTCGTCACTTTTAAGCCTTGCTATCTGTTTTGTTTCATGAATGTAGATGTCTTTGAGTGAGAAGTTGAAACTGTGTTGATCCGTTCATCTAAATTACAGGTGTCAATAAGAAGAAATTCAGACGTTAGAGAAGTGGTTTCAACAGCCGGTGTGACGCCGTGGTGTCAGAAATCAAAGGTTTCATTTCATCCATTTAGATTTGATCAACAACATCTATCATCTCCTCCAACACTGACTCCCAATGGTGATGATTAAAATGGTCACTTTAGAATCACTTTTCACTCACTGTCAATCAATCAATCTGCCTCCATCATGGCTGAAAGTCAATACAGATGTGGCTCAACAGCGTCTAAACATAAAGTCATATTCTTTATCCCACAATACAATAGCATTTAAATGCTAACGTCATTTTTCTATGTGCAGCTATGTGGTAACTTTGTTCCATTATGAAGTTATTGGTAGCTAGAAAGCAGAATTGTGTTTTGGGCATTTGCTTCATTGATAAGTGATTTAGCTTGTCACGGATGCGTGTGCAAGTCAACTTACCTCGAATTTGCACTTCGTAGGTCCAGAAACAAGCAGAGACGGTAGCGAGATCCTCATCAATATTACGTCCACGTTTTCCCAAAGTTTACAGAAGCAGCTCCTGCATGAAACAACAAGAATATCACCCTATTGAGAACTGTAGGAAACACTTTTTATGTTAAAGGTGAAACATAGAATCTACTCATTCAAATGAGTCAGAAGTCACTGATGCAGGTATTTAAGGGACTGTCGGCACAGCATTGAAGACATGTTAATGGGAAAGTCCATCCAACTGTAACATTTACAGGAAAGCTTAAAGCTGCATTGATTGATTTTTTTGGCCACATGGGGGAAGATCAACAAGTTAAAAAGCCTCATCAGCATCCTTATAAAGTTGCGTTAGCAAACAGTTGTCTTCACATCCAAACTTTAACAAACATTCAGAGTTGTTTTTCTGAATCCAACGCCAGTATTCACTCTCATTCTAGCTCTGGTTTAGTTTCCACCGACTCCTGAAGGAAATCAAAAGAGTCAAGTTGTGAATCATCGAACCAAAACAACAAGCTAAAAGAAGCTAAAAGGTTTCGTGAAGCAGAGGAGAACAGCAGAAAAATATTGACTTGAGCAGCTTCAAGAAAACATTGCTCTTGATTTAACTCATAAAAACACTGATGTCATTGTGTCATATTACAATGTTTGAAATAGAGTTTCGAAGGTTTAAGTTCTGTGGTATTTATTTCTAAAGAAAGGCGTCTGAACAGTACAAATAATAAAACAGATCATTTAACTTTTATTAAACCACAAAACCTTTAAAGTCAGACCTCCATTTTTTTTAAGTCGGCAGCAAATCTTTCAATACATCAAATCAATAATCGATCTTGGAATTGGAACAAAACACAACTCATGGAGATTTTATCCGAGAAGGCAGAAATCATTGAAAGACTATTTAAAACTGTTGAACTCTTCCAAAAAGACTTGAACTGGCCCGCAGATTAAGATTAAATATAATCTCTGTATCATATTAAATTATGGAGGAAACTTTAATTACGGCTATTATGAGTTATTTCATCGCATTATTGGGGAAAGGCTAAGCGTGATTAAACATTAGAGGATATGGCTCAAGTAGGCATTTTACCATAAAATTGCAGCCACCCCCCCGGACACAGATCAAAAAGGGAGGGAAAAAAAAGGAGCCACACATGCGGTCGAGGGTTTAAAAAATTAGCAATGCTCAACTGGAACGGAAGTGGCTTGTGGTGACGGCCACAGCGGAGTTCCTCTAATCATATGTAGCGTCCACCTCTGGAACGTAGCGGAGGGAGTTTACAATGAGCTTAACCCCTACTTTTATATTGCACCCAGCAGGTTTCCCCCTCCATGTTGGGCACTTTGAACACTATTTTGTTATTCTGACTTCACTTGGTTTAATAATCTTCAGTTCCTTTTTTTTTTTTTTTTTTTTTTGACTTTTTTCTGAAACGACTACCTCGTGGGGCTTTGATGTTTTTGAAACACACTGTCGCCGCTCTGGCCGGCCGGCGTTCGACGGGTTAACTGTGAAAATTAAAACAGTTAACACACACGTTTGTGACTTTTCATTTCCAAACGGTCGCTGATATATAACGAGACGTGAAAGCGTGAAAACTGTTTTGTAAGGTCACGGAAGGTAATTTGTTGACGGCGAGGGAGCGGAGGAATTAGGAGAGCTCCCTCCCACTGACCCATTCGGTATCACACAACGGAGGCTGTTTGGGAATTTGGCAGCCGTCGTGGCGCGGCGCGTTTAGCGAGGGTCGGACTTTCAGGAGGGCCGTGGAAACGTGGGAATAGAAAGAGAAAGAGAGAGAGAGAGCGAGAGAGCTGGAAAAGTGAATTAATTGAACTCTGTACATAATTCGGCGTCAATGGCCTCCTCTGTCCCCGCTCGCCGAGGACCGAGACAGAGACAGGGGTTTTTTCGATTGCTCAATATTCATCTACATTTTTTCCCCTGGACGGGCACAATATGGCCGGCTTAATTAACTTCTCTCAAAGGTGAAGCAGTGCGCACCATCTGCTGTGAGACAATCACATTTGTATGCCTCTCTGAATAATCCCGTTACTCTATTAAAGCAGAGCAGAATGAAGGGGAAGAGAAGTCTGCGTGGAATTAACACAACTTCATCATATATCACTTAAATAGTCTTTTTGTTTTGTTTATGAACTGAACCTTTGTCGTCGAAAAAGTTATTTAAATAAAGCTTTAAAGCCAGAAAACCATCTGACGAAAACTGGAACAAGCGTCCAGCTCATGTCTCTGATCACTTCATACGTGACAATTTGAATTCTTTAATATATCTGAAGGACCACACATCGCAATCAAGGGCCTGCTGAACTTGCCCTAAAGCCGGGTCATTATTTGATCTTTGTGCATCTTAATCTGATTATCTCATTGTGGAGGTAAACTTCAGACTCAATCTTGTTAGCAGCTGGCCGAGATGGATTACGACGGCCAGTGAGGTGGAAAATGAACTGAGCAGTTCAGCTTTGGCCTTGCTCTCTTTCAAGATGCTCGCCACCACTACTTCAACTCCTTCTGCTTTTCTTTCTGCTGGACCCTTCAAACGAGATATTATCCTCAGGAAAAGCATTGGCACCCCCCCGCCTCCCTCCCTCGCCTCCTCCCTCCCTCCCCACACACCCTTTTCTTTATCTCTGATGCTTTAACTAAGTGAGGACAATGGCAGAAGAAATCCTGACCTCTCTTAAACATTCAGATTTTCACCGTGTTATGAGACGACGGCAAAGTGGCTCAAACCTTAACCGTCACAAAAAGACGAATCTCGCCACCGAAAGGCTTTAAACTCTAAGACTTTCGAGGGCATTTTCGAGCAAACCGTGCAGTAACCCGATAGGTCGAGAGAGGTATGCGTCGCCTCGATTCTCATCTTAAATGAAGAGGGTTGGTTTTTTGCCTTTTCTTTTTCTTTTTTTTTTGTGTGTTGCCCCCCCTCCTTAAATTATGCAAATGCCTTAGATGTGTGGTCCCGCTTAAGACACTCAGTTTTGCTTGTGGTCTTATTGCGGTATTGAGTGCCTTTACAGTGAATGCACACCACAGTCCACGGCACAAAAAGTCCCCCTAAAGGCTGAAAAGAGTTCAAAGCATTCAAAAGACAAAAAAGACTAAGCTGGGATTTTTTTATGTACACTGAAAAGAAGAATAAAATATAAGTTCCCTATTGGTGCCTGTTATGGCAGTGGCAGCCATATTAAAGCATTATGTCAGGACATAAAGGCCGTCTGGAATTTTTTTTTTTTTTTTTTTTCTCGCGCACCATATGCGAAGAAGAAACGAGGCTAACTTAGGAAGGCGCTGATTTTGTAACACGAAGCGCTGAATGCTCTTTTTGACACACTGTTGAGGGAACAAGGAATTCAAAAGAGGTTATATTCGATCAGGTTTTCTGCCTCAATAGGTTATAATCACTCCTAAAGTATTGAGCACTACACAGAGAAGAGAGCTTCTAAGGAGGCTAATCAGCAGGTTTTCTCCCTATTATCGTTTCCCATCTGAGGGTAACAGCGCACAGAAGTACCCCCTTCTATTGATTATCTGGACGGGAATTTAAATATTAATACACTGCCCGGCCTGCTTGGCACTCTCTCTAGAGCTGGGCTGCATGGCAAAGCACTCGTTCCCCAGATTAAAAACCCCCTCGTCTTTTTTTTTTTTTTTTTTTTTTTTAAAGCACAATCCTGCTCTTTTCAGCCATAAGAAAAAAAAAAAGGAACTTCAAGGGGGAAGTTGAGAGGAGAAAGGGGCCAGAGCTTCTGTGTCTCTGCAGCGAATTCAAAGACGACACTTTTCCTCCAGGCCCGGCTCTGCTGAAGACGCAGGAATCACACGGCAGCCATTTAACCGCTGTCGTGCAGGAACAAGAGGAAGAAGCTGTGTGCTCTGTTCGGCCGCTCAAGTAAAAACTAAAGATGCATTGAGCCCCGTTTTAGCACGTGAATTAGAAAATAAGGCAAAACATATTCTGAGTCCAGGCAAATGTAAACACAGCCGACACAAAGCGGCTGAAAAGAGGCAAAATAAGCCGACGTAAATTTACCACGATCGTTTCTCTGTACGTTACATCCACGAGCCCGAGCGGCCTCGTCCACTCGACCTTGTGGGTGCATTTGCCTGCAGGGCCCGGTTCTGCACAGAGGCGACAGAAGCGTGTTGACATCAGTATCAGTGGGGCGACCACAAGTTCCGGCCCCCACTTGACACAAGAGAAGTGAGCCGTGACGGAAAGCGAGAGATGCCACACGGGGTCGAACCCAATACAGAATGTCACCAGGAATCTCAACCACACATGACGTTAACGAAAATAACAAAACAAGACTTTAAAAATACAAATGATTTAACAGCATCCCCCCCCAACAGTTTTCACTGTTCACATTATGAGCCAGAGCCCAAATCCTCCAAGAGCCATATAATGAAGAGATCAACGCCGAGCGCAAGACAAATAATTTAGCATGACGTTAAGTCCCTGCCTCATACAGCGAGAGAGATGTCCATTAATACACCTGCCTCCATTTGCATTCACTCTCGCCGAGGTTCATTGAAAGAGGAGAAAAAAAACAACTGGTCAGGCCCCTAAGCCAATCAGATCCCTTCGCTCTGAAACCAGGTCCTCGGATCCATAAAGCTTTGCCTCTCGCTGTGAGATGTGTTCAGGCTGGAATAGAAACTGTTGCTGAATTTGGAGCGACGCTGAGATTAGTTCTTTCTGCACAGCGCACATTCTTCACATTGTTGCATCTTAATTGAAAAAAAAACAAAGCCGACAACACTTACTGTATGAAGCCGTACAGTTTGCTGAATGGGCTTATTTGGTTTGTTGGCCGACTCAATACTGCGGATGAAAAGAGTTTTGTTCATTCGTAAAGTTGTGTTGTGCATGTTTACTAGTAGTAGTAGTAGTAGTAGTAGTAGTACTAGTAAGGCTAATGAAAGGTAGTTTACCTCCTGAGGCCGTCAGCTGTTTGTTTCATGACAAAGTCTCATCAAAAAGTTTGGTTACCTCTGGGATTGTCCCGATCTGATCACGTGACTGCAGACTCGATCAGGACTCGGATATTAAGTCCCAATCAGGTATCGGATAGATTATATAACACACACATATGTATATTTATTATTATTTTTAATCACATTTGCAATATATGGGCTATAAGTGATTAAAAATAAATGAGAATCAAACATGGCAGCAGCAGCAGGTTGTTTTGAATCGGATCGGACTCGGACAAAAAAACGTGATCAGGACGTCCCTACTTACCTCAGGTCAAAAAACTGTTGGTTAAATGAGTAAAAGAGGCACGAAGTTAGTGCTGGGCGATTAATCGTATTCACATCGTAATTGCGATGTTTAATTTGCTCAATGTGGAAAAAACATGACATCGGGCAAAACGATTTTCCCCCTTTACTTTGGTAATTACAGTAAAACGCCACCGCGCTGCCTGTGCCTGCTGCGTGCTTGCCTTTACTTCCTGTTTCCTCTCGCTACAACATGTCGGACGCTGGGAGTGAATTTGTCTAAAAAAAACTGATTTGAAATAAATGTCTTTTTTTAGTTTTACCAAAAATTGAAATTAAATGGAAAATCGACTTTTTTGTGAAAAAAAAATTAAATCATAATTAAAAATTATTTTCAAAACATGAAAGATTCAGTCTCCTTACATGAACAATAATCCATAACATTGCAACCTCGCTGCGACAAAAGACAAACTGTGGATCCAACCTGTCCTTCACCAACAAACAGTTCCAGCTGTAACTTACATAAATACTCAAACTGTCAATTTTATATATTTCAGTTTGTGCACATTTCTGGTCTATATCAGTATAATTCTCCTTCTTACAGCCACACGCAGTCATACAGGACTAACATGTCTGTCGTCCTTCAGCATCATTATCAAACACCTTCTGACTGTATTGTAGCTGAACACAGAACTTTTTTTTTTGTCCCATGCCGCCATCAAAGTTGCTCATCCCCGCACGTCCTAATTATCTGACCTCATCCGGAGTATTAGTACAGCTTTTTCTGATTAAAGGTGAGGACCTCTTCATACACCTCTGCCACACGATAATGTGACAGCAAAGGCCATTAATGCAAGAGCACAGAGGTCATTAGCATCGCTCCATGGTGTAGCATAAAGTAATCACCTCCTGAGATCTGTCTCCCGCGACTGTCTGTCCTCCCCCCGCGGTTACTCTCTACACGTGTAAGGTCAGTTAATGATGGTGGACACAGATATCTGACCGGGGGAGAGCTCTGGCAGCTGATTATGCTCCGCTCCCGACACTTCTTAACCAGCCACCAGATGACAAGGCCGACACCGTTAAGGATTTTTAACATTCCTCGCCGCTCATCAAAGATTTTGCATCGAGGGCAGGCCCCGGCCGTAAATTGAGATTTAGCTGGTAGGTGTGAAACTCCGGCTTTCCTGCAACAGTTCCGCCTTCCAGAGAGGCTTAATGAACGATGGCTCAGCATCGTGGAGGATAAAAATAACATTTCCTGATTTCGTGTAAAAGTGTAACTGTGACTTTTATCCCGATTTATCTGTCTGATAATGGCTCAATTTAATGACTCTGAGCTTCGTAATGGGGGAGAAAAAACAAGGCATCGGAGCGATCACACAGCCGACAAATCACATCTGAATCGGCACCTTGTGATTTAGAGGACGAGGTCTGATACAGAAAGTGAGGGAGGTCTGACCTGTAATTAACATTATCTTTTTCACCTGTAACCAAACCGAACTCTCCTCTGACCTCGACCGTGCTTTTCATCATTTATTTGCCAAAACTATAATCTTTCACTTACTTAGCACAAACATCAGGAAACAACAGTGTTGATAGTAAAGAGTCTTGTTTTCAGTATCGATACTCGCGTCAGTGGGTCACATGTTCAGATCAGACTCTGGGCACGTTACAGCTCTTCATTAACTCTTCATGCTTCACTCTGGAATCAGCTCGTTAGTTCAAAGAATTCACAATAACCATGTTTCTCATTGACCATTAAAATCTGTGCGCTTTACATACGATTAAGTATTTAACAGAGAATAGTAAGAAGAAATCACTCGTTGGTTGAACAGGGAGTCGATGATTGATTCTCTCACAGAGAAACACTGTACTTTTCACTCCACATTGATCTGATTTAATTATGAGCTCATTCAGATTGTTGTAGTTGTTATAGATGAATCTACCCAAAGCAGCTGAAGTCATGAAGTAAATAAAGTACCAGCTGCAACATTTGCACACTGTAAATAATGTCATATCTTTTCAGTGCAATAACATAGAAATTTCTGTGCAATAGCATTGATAGCATCTTTATTCTCATATGAATAATAGTATGTCTATTACTTCTGGATGCCAAAGACAAGGAAAACATGTAACATAATGTAAATACTCAACCTCACTTGTCACTTTATTGTCTCTATGCCACTTATTGTTTCTTGTTTTTTTTTTTATTACTGCCTTATTTTTTAACTAGCCACTTACTATATTATTTATATAATAATAATAATATAGTATTTATTTTTGAGTTACTGTTTACTGTTTGTTACTGCTGCTGTGACAAGTAAATTTCCCCTAAGGGGGATCTTATCTTATCTTATTAGTGATGTTCACATGAACGCATCGCTAATTAGAAACACTAATATATGTTTTATTTTGAAAGGAGTCATTTTGCAGCATGAGTACTTTTACTTTGGGACTCATAAGTATTATTGTTGCTCTAATTGTAAAAATGGCGACACTGGATGTAGAAAACAAAAATAACGTTTATCTCATTTTGCAGAATCATCCAATATGGACATTCTTGACTTGGGTTGAATCAGGCCTCTGTTTGAAACGGATGTGTCACTACGTTGTGATCGAGAAGCCTCTCTGACTGATTTGTGCTGATTTAGCAGTAAAACGAGGATGGGCAGCGTCGGCGTCTTGTCTCGTCATTCATATTTTCGAGCGTGTGGTCTGAGCATCGAGGGGCGTGATTGGATCAAACGACGACTTCGCCAGATCTTAAAAAACCCAAGTTCCTTTAAGCACCTTGAAGAAAGCCGGAGTGGCGTGTTTAACATCCAGCGTTGCTGTGGGGAGAGCGAACAAAAGGAGACAGCGGTGACAGTTTAGCACGGATGACAAACAAAGATACAAAAGAGAACATCACACCAGAACAATCTATCAGTACAGCTGATGTTTCTCCTTCACACAAATGGCATCCGAGTCATTTTTCTTTGAGATGTGTGAATGATGTTTGCAGCCATCCATCATAAAAGGACATAATGGAGGTTGGGGAAGTCGGAGAGACTTGGACACTCCAGGGAGCTCATTACTGGACCTATTAATCTGTTATTTGACCCCTGCGAGAGCACTCCCCAATCTAAAAAAAAAAAGACCTATGCTTCCTTAATCCAAAGATAAAAACAAAACCTCCACTGTGTCTCGGGGATCAACGCTCCAATTCAGACAACAAAGCAGAGAAATAACAGCCTCAGATTGGTTTGTTCTCAGTGTTAGATAAAAGCAAGTTGATACATTTCTTCATCTGACTGAGCGGCTTTGAAAATGAACTCCAAGCAAAAGCTAAATTATTGATATTCAAGAGAAATCTTAATGTTGATGTCTGCGCCGAGTCGCAGTGCAAATATGAAATGAAGCCGGGGGGGAAAGCGCAGGGGATGAAAATCACCGTCCGGCAGACCTTTGTTATGACTGAGGGACGAACCACAGGAGTATTGGACAGTGAAGTGCTCACCACCACTTTCCCTTTAAAGACCAGTCCTCCTGCCGCTCTGTGTATGCATCCTTCCTTCAGGGCCGAGCGTCTCCTTGTTAGTGGTCGGCTGTTGAGCTCAGCACTTTGCCAAGTCAAAAACAATGTCATGCCTGGGAGGCCTGTGTGTCTCTCTGTCCTTTACTCAGGCTTCTGCACTGCTCAATTAAATTTCCTACACAGCCGACAACAGACGCAGGTATTATCTGACAAATCCCTGCTTTCTACCGACACTTTTTCCGGAACAGTTCCAACACTTTTACATGGACTCTGATGATTTTATTAAGTGGCACAATTTCTCAACCATTCCATACCTTACTCTAAGCCACAAACAAAAGCTGGAAATCCCAAAAAAAATATGCCTGAAAAATAAAAATATGGATGGTTTTGCGCTGAAAAATCATCCAACCATCAACCATCCAGATATAAACTGTTTTAAATGCTGTTTTAAACCAGTCACGTCGGGTGACTGTGATGTTCCTGACGACTAAAGTTTAAACTAGCTTGACCTGTCGACAAGTCTAAAAGTAAGAAAACACTCAAAAAAGTCACACTTCATCTCAAAGGTTAAACTTCAAAGAGCCAATTGAATCCTCTTCAGTTAGCCAATCATATTTAAATGCTGCGGCAACATGTGACCTTTTGCTTCCTGCATTATGAACATCACACCTTATCCAAAAAAAACAGGACTTAACATGTTAGCTACAACAGCTAATTGTGGATGCTAACATTAGCACAGATGCTAGTTTTTATATAATGCAACATTTGACTATGAAGACGTTTCAGTGATTATGTCACTATATATTTGAGATGTTTGCATTGATAAAATAATAAAGTGTCAATAGTTAGTATTTCTGGTGACCAACAACGATTAATCGACTCATCGAGCGCGTCCCTAACTGAACCACGTGATTAACATAGTCCAACTGCTGCCTTAATGTGAAGTTGAGAGCCAACAAGCCAACTGTCTTCATTTAAACACACTGTATTGGTCCATTAGAAAGATCAATTATAACAGTATTAAGTTATTAGGCCTGTTTCTGTCAATCACAATATATTAAAACATGACATGTTATTGGTCACTTTATCCAAACAAAATGATTCAACATATGATTGAGCTTCACATTAATATGAAAACTGCTAAAACCAGAATGTTAAATAACCAACATTCAACCAGGCCATCTGATCCCGATTCACCTGAAAATACTGACGCATTAGAAACGCGTGATTACGTGTTTTGATGTTTTCCTTGTGATCAGCGATGCCGTTGCTCGGCCGGCGGCGGATGCTTCCGGAGGTCGCGAGGGGCTTTGTGTAAGGTAGCAGGTTAAGAAATGATGACACTGTGTGGACACTCCTTTTCAAACCCATTCTCACATGAAACTTGGGGCTTTGATTTCCCCCTCAGATGGCTGGAATAAAAAAGGACAGTTATACATATTTCAAGGCCCAAGGATCCACAAAGGGACTTAGGAATAAAGAGGTACGAACCTTTGAACTAAACAAAGGTCCATCACCCACATTTCATATCAGATATGCTGTGTAGCCCTTGTAAAGACGTGGACATGGAAGGGAAGGAGAGAGGAACCAGCATGCCCCCGCAGACAGGTTGTCTGAGTGTTGTCTGCATATCCCATGACCCCCATCTTCCCTGCGCCTCCATCTCTAACCCACACAGCACTTGTTGCCGGCGGAAAAGCCTCGGCGCCGTCGTCCATCTGTGGGCCTCTTTGAATTGGACCAGAGGCTCACAACAACAGGCAGTATCAGTTGCATTAAGTTGATTAAAGTGGTCGGCGGACGCGGGCACTCGTGCTCTCACAATGCGAGATGAAAGAGCAGCGCGGCGGCGGTGGCGGCAGTGGCGGCCTCCTCTCCCGGCCGTCAGAGAATCCGCCTTTGCTCTCAGCAGAGGTCAACAAAAGACCAAATAAGACGAGAGTGAAAGCAATCGAAAGCTTCTTTGCCAAATGATCTCTAATTGGCCCTTTCTTCCTCGTGGATCAGTCAGATCATTTTGGCGGTGACAGTCGACTTACCTACAATTCTACCTCTAAAAGCTTCTCTTGAAAGTGGGCTACTTGAAAGAAGTGACCATTACCTAAACTACAGTTGTGGAAAAAGAAAGAAAAAAAAAAATCAACAACCCCAAAGTAAAAGAAAAAAAAGATTTCCGCTCGCTGAATTACATTTATCAAAAGCCATACATAATTGAATTGCATTTATTAAATAAGAAAAAAAAAATATTGCAGTCAAAGGGAGAAGATGACACATAATTAAGAAACAGGCTTCTGAGAATTGCGGCTGTATTTCTAAAAGCATCGTGCATTAATAAAAAGCTGGATCTGATCAAGATCTGACAGCGCTTCGGTTCCATTTATCAGTGCTCCGCCGTAATTTATTCAAATAATCACGATGCCAGATGCCATCCCCTCTTTAACCATCAAAACAAACTACAAGCTTTGTCCCTCCCATGCAGCTGAAGGGGTGTCATGTGAGGCAAGCTTTCCTTTTCATTACACATACCATTTGAGGAACATGCCATATTCCACTTTTGGAAAGAAGTGGAGACAGGAACTGACAGTATTGTTCTAGTATCAGTGCAGGAGGAAGAAAAAAAAAAAAAAACACAACAGGAAAAACAAACAAAAGCTTTGGCACTAAGGAGCTGTTCCAGGGATGATAACAATAAGAGGAAAAAAAAAGGCGAGGTGATCAATGCTGTTCTGGATTTTGATAACACATTGCTCATGCCTGAGACAAATGATGGAAATTCTTAAGGAGAGAGGGCCTGCAATATGCCAAATATGCTCCAAATTAGCCTTCAAGAGCGGCTCTGTGTGTGTGTGTGTGTGTGTGTGTGTGCGGGAGCGGCGCCGGTAAATAAAGGGCCAGCATAAATTACCTTTGGATGTCAATCGTGATAGCACAGCCTGTTTTCTTTTTGTTATCGTGTCGCCTATTCGTCTCGCTGGCGGATGACATGAAATGAAAGTCTTCTCTCTCCAGCACCACCAACAGTACTCAGAGCGCTTCCCTGACACTTGAAAACGCTACGGGTTGGTGAAACCGCAGCTGGGCCCCCACTGATTGGCTCGCCGCGCGGGCTGCCACTAAACTTTCGCTGCTTGAGGAGTTGTCTGCGCCGGGACAGGTGGTGTTTATGCAGATGAATGAACACATTACTGTGTGCTCTTCCTTTTGGTTTAAACATTAGCGTTTCAAATGTGACAAATCAGATGTTCATCTCCCGCTATATGCAGCCACTGTGTGCGCGCCGCTCGGAGACCTTTGTGTGCGAATTCCCGTAGGTGTTGACGTGCACATCCATAAAGTATGGACAACGTATACAGGCTGTGATATATTCAGGGATTTGTTCTTTGAATAGCTGCTGATACTTGTCTTTAGTTCCACCTCATGTATACCTGATATCATAGCTACTGTATATTGTAGATAACTAGAGGCTGCAGTGTTCGGGGAGCAAACAAATGTATTTTTCACACTGAATCTGAGCAGAGAGTTTGCTGCCGGCTCTTGAAACGGGGATCGTGAACACCGTGCAATTATCTCCCCATTATCGCACATATGTTGGCTCATAATTGGGCCTCTCCCCGTCGTCGTTTCAGAGGAGCGGATCAGTGACAGTGAACGGCAACAATCGACACGAGCTGAAGGTCACACGCTCAAAACACCACTTCCTGTCTGAGCT
>JBBMOC010000069.1:1473116-1490629 GCA_037975185.1 Centropyge bicolor
GAGGATTTGAACCCTGACCCCCCACTGAGAGCAACAGTCCTTCATCATCAGGTTCATTCAGCTGCACAGTCCTGACCTCAGTGAACTTTAAGTATTTAGATAATAAAGTAAGTTGTGATAAAAGCCACTAGGTCACATCCCAGAATCATAACATCACTAAATTGAAAAGGAAACTAATTAATACAATGCAAGTACTGTGGACAAATAAGATGTTAAAATAATATTAATGTTTGGCTTTTTTCACCTGCTGAGGAAATTTTATTTTAATCAGCCCTAATAAGTTTTTATAGTTATTATATATAGAAAACCATATAAACAATTAAATGGTAAATAATGCCTCCATGCTGCATCATGCCTGAAAATGTTTAGCATTTATATTAATTATAAATGTAATGCTAATTAGATGCTAATTCCTTTAAGGTTTTTTTTCTTCTTCTAATAAATTAATTGAAGAGGTTGCACACACAGATGCTGTTTGTCTGACAAGATGAGAATAAAAACATTTTCATTTCTAGGCATCAGCTCAGATTTGTGGAGCAAACTGCAGCTTTTAGCATCATCTTGCAGCTTGAGGCTAACAATTTGAAATTAAGGGTTTTTTTTAAAAAAAATTGGAAAATTGGAAGCACATCCTCAGATATTTTTTAAACAGAGTGGATGATAAAATAGTGAAAGAAGTGCCGGCTGAGGAAACATCCAGTTTGAACATCTGAGTCTTTCTGAGGTCTGTTTCATATATTTTGGACTGTGATCACTTCACTTGATGAATACATGAGCTTTGGTGGCATAAAACAACAGAGAACCTGAATCAACAATATGTCCACTGGATGCATTTGTCCAACAGAAGCCATCAGTTGCTATTTGAAAGCGTGACCTGTCGTGTAAATGCTGCTGGTCGAACTGTTAATATGCAGAGCTCTAAATTCTCCTGCAGGCTCTTAATGAAAAGAGGAGCTGAGGCAGGGGACCAGTGGACAGCAGCTGTTGATAATAGTGTACAAGATGTATAGCAGAACTTAGTGCCAAGATTTTTTGGGGGAGGTGGGGGTGGGTGGATAAGGGGGTGGGGTTAAATTTGTGTTTAGTGAGTGATGTAGGAGATGTGATAATGAGAGGCCAAGGAGAGCAAGTGTTACCTCATTATTGTAATGAAAAAGATATCCCACCATTACATCAGTTGGAAAAAGTGGCAATTAAAGTGCCCAACAAGGTTCCTCCAGGCAAGAAGAGGAAGAAAACGACTCTCTAAAGCCCATCTGTTCTGGATAATATGCGCCATGTAAAAGAAAGGCCTAATCCTCTTTATTCAAGTCTGCTGCCCTTTTTTTTTTTTTTTTTTTCCACCACTGATTGTGTGATTTTCTCAAGTATTGCTCATCTTCCCCCAAAACTCTGCTCGGCCTCAAATTCACAGGAAGCTGAACCCCAAATAATAATAATAATAATAATAATAATAATAATAATAATAATAATAATAATAATTTCAGATTATATTAGAAAAGTTTTTTTAATATTTCAAATGTTGTGTTTAAAATTTTATCAGTCAAAAATATTATTGTATTTTGAATTTTGTAATGTCTGATTTAAAATACACCTCCGACTATAATAACAATAATAGCACTGTAAAATTATTTTTATCAATGCAGAACACGTCAGTCAGCCTCAGTGTATCTATGTGTGTCCCAGTTTAAAGTGACTGGAAGCTGCTTTGATTTGAGCTCAAATTTTGCAGAATTACTAAGAAAAAAAATACAAAAATCTGATAATAGCTACGCCCAAAATTAGCAGGTAGAAGAGTCGGTAGCAGCCTATTAATTCAGTGCTGCTGTATATGGCTCAGGCTATTATTAATGAATTGGAAGAGCCCGCACCAACACCCCCCTCCGCCCCCTCCTCCTCCCCTCCCCACCCGCAGAGTGCAATAAATAAATAATGCTGCAGAAGTCATGCATATGAACAACGTGCGTCGGCGCTATACTGCAGTAATGGGCCCGAGCTGCAGGGTCAATATGGTGGGCTAATATTTTCCAACAGTGTTTTCATGCAACCATCTCAGACAAGCTGCAAAAACGCTTCTGCTGCGACCACAAGCCCTGAGATCTAATGAGAATGGATTCATCTGAGTGAGGAGGCTGCAGCCAATTAGAAGCCTGCAATTTGCCTAAATGAGTAAAAAAAAAAAAGCACGTGATGTCTCCAGTGTGTCCTGAAAGACTGTGTCCAGAGTCCAAGCTGCAAACAGGGGAAGCAGTTCTGCACGAAATGACGGACAGGCTTAAACAGGCGCATTAACATGTGTTCAGAGTATTAAGAAACAGCTGAAGTGCAGCCTGTGTTTCCTGCTTCTCACACCGCTGTCATCTGGTGTTGTGTGTGTTTGGATTGATGCACATTAAGAGATTTTAAATTCTCAAAAAAAGCATTAAAATGCACCATTTTTTTCAATAAAATAACTGGAATTAAAATAGCAGCAACAGAAAAAAAAATAAGCGCTCGTTATTTCTAAAGAGAAATTAAAATGTAAAATTAAATGTGTGTGTGTTGGAGGTTTGTATGCATTCCTCTTTTTTATACAGCAGCAAAGGTCAATCTGGCTCACTGTAATAAGCAATGGGTTCAAAGACAAGAAACCCAAACAAACGGGCCCCGAGGCGCTAATTCACACGATGCGCCAGAATGTGCGGCTCATGGAGGCTGAAGAGATGCAAAGTGTTTTCCTAACATTTAATTTCAGAGGCGCGCTGTTTGTTTAGCTTTGCTCACATTCAGGAAAAAAAACATGCTCATCATCGTTTATAGTGCAAAAACATGAAAAGTAGAAATTTAGGAATGGTGCAAAAATTGACGCAAGAGTGACGCAAAAAGGGACAAAACAGCAGAATGTGCAAAAAAAAAAAAAAAAAAAAAGGTCACTGGAGATTATTTTTCCCCCAAAACTTCCTGAGACAAGTTACCGGCTGTTGGTTATTGAGAATGGGCAGATTATGAGCAGTAGGTGCTTCTTTTCTTACAGGCTGAGAAACTCGGGCTCATTGTCTGCTGAGCTCCAGAGAACAGCTGCTGAGCCAAGGCCACATTCCCAGCATCCCCCGACCCGGCAGCACCAGCACCAATCAGCTGCTGCCTGCATCCATATGCATGGGATTTAAACCGGAGTGAAACCGAATCAAATACCGTCCAATTTACACGATATAAGCTGCTGTAAGAAAATGTTTCAGTTGAGCCATGGAAATTATTAAATGTGGGTCATTATGGAAGCCTTATTATATTTTGAATTTTCTCTTCAAGAAATAAAAGCCACATAATTATTTTATAATTTGAAAAAATAGATTTAAGTGCTCTGATCAAATTTAGAGAAAAATAATTAAAAGCTTCTACGTTTTTTCTTGAAAGTTTGCGTCGAAAAAAAAAGAAAAGGAAATTTTTGAAGTTTCAATAGAAGCATGTGCAATTGAATTAGTATCATTACTTCTTTATTCATTCCGTTCTTCTCCATCTAATAAACTTTATAAGTTTATTTGCTAATGTAAGTGTATTTGTACAAAAGACAAACAAACAAACAATCAGACACGAGCAGTCCCGGTGCTCTGACAGTCTTCAGGACCGGCTCTCTGGGCCTCTATTTTTAAATACCTCCTTTACTTCTGTAAAATGTCTTTAAACGTGTCTTTTCGATGGGAGACAAAAAGTCCTGCCGCGGCTCCGTTACTCACGTTAATCACGTGTTCGACCAGCTTCTCTGGCCATCGTCTTTTCTCGGCTCAGTTCGGCTCTTATCGCGGATGCGCGGAGCCGGGCATGGGGTTAGACAGGGGGTTCAGAGCCGGCTGCCCCCCCGGCCCGAGGCCATGAATGAGCACCCTGGGGACCAGCGGTCTCTGGAGGCTGGGATGCGGCGCGGAAGGAGTCCGGTACATGCTGCTGTACATGGCCGCGGCGGCCGCGGCTGCCGTGCTGCTGTCCACGGTGCCCAGCAGGCTCGGGTGGTAGAAGTAGGGCGACGGGAACATCCTCTGCAGGGCCGAGTAGTTCCCAGCTTCGGCCAGAAGCTCCAGGCCCACGGCGGTCTGCCGCTTCCACTTCGTCCTAGAGAGCAGAGCCAAACACAGAGGGTGAATTACTGCTGATTATTGGCTGATTATTGCAGGCAACAATTTATGTTTCATTAGATATAAAACGGAGGAGACATCAAAAGTTATCAGTCTACTTTTCTCTCACCTGCGCAATAAATAAAAGCTCTAGAATAAATCTAAAATTAACCTTTATTTTGAAAAGTCGCAGTAAAATGTTAAAGAATTTTAAAACAAGTGAAAAAGTATTTTTTTTTAAACTCAAGTAATTTTTTTCAGCTGTTGCGCCAAAGCAGAAGAAAATGTGCATTAACATCATTTAGTTATTAGCAGCATTAAAATATGACACTTTCTAAAAATTAAAATACATGCATTGATTGTTAAAATATGATGAAATGTGGAAGCTGTAAATTTAAAAAGTGTAAACAAGAGCACAAATTATTAGAAAATGTGTAAAGTCATTTTTTAAATTCCTGCAAAATCCATCCCGACATTTAATGAGACAAAACTTTCTCATAATGTCAGAATATAAATGTGCTTAAAAAAAAATAAACATTTTATTTTCTCAAAATACATACGCAGAAAATCAGCGCGACTTCCGGCATCACATAAAAGTTGTGCATAAGTTTGTATGGATAAATAAAAACGTGATTATGAAGGAGTGAATAAAATCAGCAACTTCAATAAAAAAATAAAATGTCCAATAAATGTGATGCATAAAGAAAAATGTTGATCCTGAAATTTTGCTTTAACAATATTCCAAAATGAGTGGAGATAATTTTTCCAGATGTGGTTCCGGTTCCTCCGGCTCAGGTGGATCCTCTGATAAACTTCAGGTAACTGTTGTGGTTTCTTACCGTCTGTTCTGGTACCAGGTCTTGACCTGTGTGTCTGTCAGGTTGAGCGCCGCCGCCAGGTCCATGCGGTCCTGCACGCTGAGGTATTTCTGTCGCTCGAAGCTTCTCTCCAGCTGGTTGAGCTGGTGGTCGGTGAAGGCTGTCCGGGCTTTGCGAGGCTTTTTCGTGCGCATCGGCGGACTGTCCCTGCTGCTGGAGATCTCCCGGTCCCCCTCCTCCTTAGTCCCTGAACGAACCAGTGGGTCACACATCAACCATTAGGCCTACATGAAAATTTATAACGTCCAAAATTTGATTTCACGTCTCCAACTTTCACCAACTTTCATAAAAAAAAAAAACGTATTCTGCCACAAAAGCAAATAAATTAAATTAGTGTGCATTTATCAACTAAAGTTTTTTCTTCTTCTTTTCCTCCCAAAACAAGAAATCAATATGTCAATCCATCTCTATTTGTAGCCGGTTTTCGGTGCTCCATGATCCCCCCCACCCCCCCTCCAGGAAGAACAATAATCTCTCTAATTGACCCACTAGGGAGGCCTCGCGCGCCGGGAAAATCACCAGGCTTACATCTGTTTTCACATCTATTAGACTAATAAAGGGAGAGAAACTAAGACAAAGATCCAGCCTGTAAAACATGATTACTATTACTATCATTATTATTATTATTATTATTATTATTATTATTATTATTATTATAAGCTCATGTCTGGTCTGTTTTTGTTGGACACATTTTTGCAGCCTAAAATAAAAATAATAACAACGATAATAATAATAATATTGATAATAATAATAACAATAATAATCGAGCTCCTCATGTTCTCACCGTTGCACTTGATGTCGCTCTGGATGTCGTCCCTCTTGTCCAGCTTGCCTCTGCCGTCCTCCTGCTCCAGTTTGGGCCTGAAGCCGTCCGGAGCCGTGGCACTTTCTGGTTTGGGTGTGTGGTGCGGGGAGGACACGCTGGTGCTGTAAGGTGCGCAGGCGGCCAGCGGTTTGCTGTCGCCCAGAATGTCTTTGATGAGGAAGGAGGAGGTGGCAGTCCTCGGGGCGCAGCCGGCCCCGGCCAGCGGCGGCTGCTGCTGCTGCTGCTGCGGGGACAGCGGCAGGCTCTGCGGCTGGCCGTGGCCGTGGAGCGCGTGGTGGTGGTGCTGCTGCTGCTGGAGGCTCTCCTGCACCAGGTGCGCGTCGGCCGCGTGCTCCATGGTGACCGAGATGGGGGACGAGGGGGCCGTGCCCACCGTGTCTATCTCCGAGCATGGGGACGGGCTGGCCTGGCTCCTGAAATCCGCTGTCCTGCTGTCGCCCAGCCGAAAGTCTCCGCTCATGAGCGCGGCGGAGTTGGAGGCGCCGGATAAAATCGTGTCTATCCCAAAGCTCGAGCCGCTGGATGCCTCCATGTTAAGAGAGAGCCTTCATAACAACAGATGCTGCTCCTCCGGTGCGAGAGTGAAGAAAAGTCAGCAAAAATTCACTCGAACGAAGGAATAATAAAAAAAGAGAGAAGTTGAGGAATAAAACCCAGGTGAGGCAGAAAATCCAGTGCACGAGCTGCTCGGAAGCTCCACGAGGTTACATTCAGTTCTCTGAGTTAGTCCACGTCGCTTTTTGTGTGTTTGGATGCTGAACTTTGTGTTGAAAGTTGAGGCGGATGCGGAGACGTACATGGGGCTGACTCCTCGACATCAGGCTCCCCCTTTTTGCTGCTAATCGCTCCAGTGTTGCTCTACAATGACTTCCTATGCTGACGTCACGGCCCACGGCGAGGGGGGAATTAATATTTTCTCCTTTATAATAAAACACTCGACGCCTTTTCTCCCCCCTCCTCCTCCTCCCCCTCCACCCTTCTTCACCTTCCCTGCTCTGCCATTGGTCCGCATCCTGACCGGCTCCTCCACTCCACCAATCAGGGCCCAACTCGAGCCCACCACATGAAGTCCAGAATAGCTCTTTAAAAAAAAAAAAGAAAGAAAAACACGCGCGCGCTTTAAGGCCAAGCTGTAAACATTTTTAGTAGAAACATCCGAGCTGCGACTGAAAAGACAGAAGAAAAATAAATCAATATAACATTAAAATTAATCTTTAAGAAAGAAGCAGCTGCCGCGTGATGGTAGGATCAATTCTTTTTATTCCACGTGATTTTAATTCTCTCTGCAGTGTTGAACTTTTTTTAAAGCATAAGAGCTGCAACAATTAACTGTTGTCATATTAACTTTCTGGTTTCGATTTGAAAAAAAAAATAGATGTGAGCGCGAGGCCGTGGTCGCGCGCTGTCATCCATCTTTACGCACGAGCCCAGAGCCGCGAGCTGCAGCAGGTTTTTTGGGAGCTGAGGAGCTGGTGACTCGTCATGACGGCGCAGCCTGTTAATAACCGTGTCATCCTAATTAGTGGAGTAATTATGAGGCGCTAATGAGCGTTCAAAGGTAGGAGAAAAATCAGCACTTTTTTCCCCCGTGGATGTGGAGGAGGTGGAGGAACAGGGTCTGGATCTGGACCCGGATCAGGTCTGGTCCTGTGGAGCTCACACATCGATTTCTGGTGGACGTGAATTTTCTCACACATGGATTTTTTTTCTCCACAGCTTCGCACCTTTTTCGGAATTTGAGGATGAATCATGAAGTTTATTTAAATATTATTCTTCTTTTTTCTCCTTGTTTTGCAGCAGGTTGAAGCTGATGATGATGATTATTGATGTGAGACGGATGAAGATTTTAAGCCGGACTTGTAGGTTTGTTTGATTTAATTGTACATTTTTAAAATTACAATCATGCGATTTTAAATGTATCCATTGTGTTTTTCTTTATTTTTTGTTCCTTCTATATTTGCGTGAAACACATTGTCAATATTCTAAATATTAGAAAACAAAACCTTTCTCACCTTATTACAAAAATATCTGTTTTTAACTTCATTGTGTCGATTTTTAAACATATCTTGAACCAATAAATGAAAATATTTAATTGGCTAATAAGTCAAATTATTTTATTGAAGTAGTAGATTCTAATTAACAGCTTTAATATTTTGATTCAAAAATGCTGAAGAATCTTGAGTGTTTTTTTCCTCTTTGGGATAATTAAATAAGAAACGATTTTCATTTTAATTTCACAGTTTAATTCCAAAAATGACACCTTTAAGAAGCTTTATATAGAATAAGTGAAATTAGTATATTTTAGTTAAAGGGTTTAAAATTGTGTGAAAAGTGAGGTTTTATTTCTCTCATAGCTTCAATGTGAACACTTGACTCCTCTGTGCTGCTGCTTCATGTGATGCAGAGTTTGACCACAAGGCGGCGACAGAGCGAGGCTGCAGGAGCCAAACTGAGGCCTCAGCTGCCCTTTAATGACTCCACACTCCTGCCTGATATCAGATTAATAAGAGGATAATGATGAAGCAGTCAGACATTAATGTGAAGCTTTGGTCCGGAACAAAGTGACAGAAACAACATGGCACCAACAGAAAAGACCTGCACGGTGGAGACAAACATCCAGACAATAATCAGGCCTCTTTTTAAAAAACTTATTCTCTATAAATGACTGAGATCAAAGTGATGCTTAAACGTGTCGGTCAATGAGGCTCATCAGCTGAAAACAGCAACAATCGATGTCTTTATTAGCTTTAAGGCGCCGCAGGAGTCGATTGAAAAGCGACCAGTTGTTGGACGGTCTCAGCTGATGGTCGATGATGGGACAGAGGCTGGAAACCACATTGATCCTCTGGAGGCTGAGAGGGAGCTGTCACCGCATCAGACGCTGCGGGAGGACGCGGGAGCAGCCGCACGCGCAGACACGCACGAGGTCAAGTCAGAGATAATGTTGAAACAATTTAAAGCTGATCCGAGATAAAAACGTAACCTGTGTCTTAATTAATTAATTAGCTGCATATTCCCGCCTTCATCATCTCCAGGTGTTATTGTTAAATTACACCAGGATCAACGTCATGAAAAGCAGGGGCCAATCAGGAGGGAGATTTTTTTAATGAGGAAAATAAGCAAACAGAAAAATTATTTGTTGATTTTTTTTTTCCTATTAGCATCCAATTAAAAATATATTTTAAATATGATCTTTTCCACTAAATTTTAAATAAACTATAAGAAGACTGCTTTAAAATTTCAGGGTCACTTTAAAAACAGGAAACAACCAAAACAGCTGACAGTGTAACTTGTATTTTAATTTTTCATGATTTGAATTCATATTTAAAAAAGAAAAAATTAAAATGAACAATAACAGAAAGAAAATATCCCTAGTCACGTGATCTAATATAAAACACGTTATTTGAGTAATTAAAACTGAAATATAAAAAATAAATTTTGTCGAATTATATTTATGATAAAAATAATTTTAAGAGAAGTTTTTTTTCCCTTCAGATATAACTGGAGATAATAAGAAATTTGAATCAATAAAGTTTTTTTAAAATTTGAAAATCCCTGTGGGAACATTTCAGCTGAGCCAAACCTGGACTGACTAATTGACTAATTGCACTTGTGTGTTCATGTTGTGGCCTGTGCAGAGCTTGGTCTGACCGACTGTCCCATCACAGTGCTGTGGTCCTGGGCAGATGGTCTGAGAGCTACATTGATTAAAATCTGTCTGACGGCATGTAGCAAGTCAGGAGATGAGTGACTAATCAAACCTGCTTCAACCACAGTCTCTGCTGTTGGTGTTGAAGTGAAGCATTTATTAAAAAGATAAATAAGATAAATGCTTTATTTGTGTCAGAATTTGAACTGTCAAACCTCCACCTTATAAAAATCTACACCTGCTGGATTCACAGTCCTAAAAATCAAATCCTTTAAAATCCTTGAATCATGTTGGTGCAAATCACTCTGTTACATCAAAGCTTCACTTTGAGCAGAGAAAAGTGAACCAGATATTTTCCCAGACCTGAGCCCAGTCTAACACCTGGGCACAGTGAAGCATCTGGCTGCAGCACATATCACACAGTTTATCTTATTTGTGTTTGTGTCACTCCGGTGAGGTCACGCCGGTAAACCAGTTCAGAGGAGGACCGGTGGAAACAGGGATGGATCCAGCTCCTCCAAACAGCTCTATAATCATCTTCGAGCAATTAGCAGAGAAGTTCAAAGAGAATTAAAATACTGGTCCAAAGAATAAGAGTTAATGTGAAAACTCCTGCTGATGATGGTCTGGATGTTGTGGAGCTCTCTGAGGTCCCTGAACATGACCTGAAACCAAATCTGCTCCAAACATCTTTGTGGTTTTATCAGTGGCAACATTTGGAAAAATTATATCTTTCAGATGGTTGAAGATTAAATCCTAAAAATCTCTATTCGCTCTCCAACTTGATTTTCTGTTCTGAATAAAACCCAGTCAACTAATGTACACTTAATGTGCAGTTTCCACAGTTTAGATTCATCCAAGTCAAAATTGTAATTCCTGCATAAGGGACTTTAAAAAAATGACTTGAAATGACTTTTCATTTCCTCTTCAGTGCTGGAACACGCTGGCTTGAGAAGTGATCAGTGCAACAACATGAATCTGACCTGCAGGAATCTCTGTGTGTGATGTTGGTGCAGAATTTTACATTGACCTGTTTTAACTCCCAGATTGTTTTAAATGTCTCTAAATGCAGAAACGCAACAGACAGGATTTTCTATATAATGTCAAATATAATATAATGTTAAAGTTACACACCTGGAGACGACACTGTTTTTACAGAGCTGCTTCACATCTAAAGTTCAACTATGATTTAATTCATTAAGACAGTTTTAACCCATTTAGCATTAATAAGTTGAATATAAACACTATAACGGAGCTGTGATTGTGATTAACATATAAGTCAAAAGTTGTATTGACTATAATGTTTATAAGCATCTATAACTGCAGCATAAACAGTTAATGAGCTGTTTATATAATGACATATAGAGACATTTATTCACAGGACAAATCATGTCGGCAGGTTTCGAACTGGTGAGCTCTGAAGTTCATTGTTGACAACAGAAATAGTAGTTTGACCAAAAAAAAAAAAAAAAATCCTTACTCAATGTCCTCTTACTTGATTTTGCAGGGACTTCTAATGGCCTTCATTTTGTTCAGTTGTCATAGAGATGGAAGAGGTATTTTTAAATAAACACAGTAGATAAACATAGTGACTGTGATTAACTGTTATAATATATACTGAGGACTAACCCAATAATTAACTTAATTACAGCTCGGTTACATTATCAGTCTTTGATTATCTGCTTATCAACCAGTTGATGCTTCACAGAACTGTTGACTTTAATAACCTGGAAAACGACCTTATATCTGATTACAACTATAGTGTCTCATAAAGCAGTTAAGTGTTCATATTCTCAGGAGGAGGTTACAATGAAGTCTGACAAGTTTTAATTTGTTTCATTATAAGTGACTGGAGTTGGATCCTACTGTAAACACTGTGAGAGACGTTCGCACCAATCACTCTGTATATGAGTGATCAGATTACACATGCAGGACAGAGCTGCTCTCCTCAGTTCTCATTTCCATGTGATGGAGAGAGGCTGAGACCATGTGATGATGGGAATCAAATTTCAATGCAAAATTACATCCCGGGAGCTTTGGAATGAAAGGTTGCAGCGTGAGAGTGATCTGACATTTGGGACGGACATATTGTATGTTATTCCAACCTCTGAACGTCATTTCCACTCATGCAGTAATGAAACATTTGACATTCAAGTTCAGTCTGAAGTGCAGGTTAGTATGATTCTGTGGCGTACAATTCAAAACAGGAGGGAGAGGGAAATCGACTTTTAGAGAATAAAACCTCCTAAAAATCTGCATCATGTGTGTTTTTTTAAAGCTCCAGTGTCAAACAAAGCTCAAATATTCCAGAAAAGCAACGTCACGGCGAAGGATCCTGTTTTTTTCCCTCCGTCTGTCTGAGCTACATGATCAGAAAACGCTGGTTCGACTGTGCTCCGAACGCAGACTGGCCCTGACAAGGTTGTTATAACAGTCGGAGGGGTCTATACAATCGCTTAATTACCAAAGCTGTCAGTCAAAGAGGGGTCGCTGCTGGCTGCGTCCATGGCTGCGAGCGGCGTTCCACCGAGCAGCCTCCCTGACTGATTGATCCATGCTGATGGCGTCGCAAAAATAATTACAAGTCGTCTCCTGATGTGTGATTCCAAACCACATTCACGCTTCACAAAGGTAATCGGGGGGATCAGGAGGGGTCAGTGCCATTTCCTATTACCTGAAGTCCAAGCAAAAGGGTAAAACAATGCAAACAGAGCGCGGCGAGGAGAAAAGACGGAGGAGGGGGGAGGAGGGGGGGGGGCCGATGGACGAATAGCCGAGGAAGCTCGTGTGCACTTTGTCAAAATGTGCTGTGTAATTTTTTTTTTCTCTTCCCTCCCCAGAGCCAGCAACAGCACATACTGGAACAGATTGATGGTGTCCAACACGAGCTAATGGAAATTCAAAACAATCACAGGGTCATTAAGTTGATTGGCATCACAATTGTCAAGCTGTTGGAGGCTAAATGGGGAGGAGGGGTAGGGGGTGGGGGGTAGCTCATTCACAAGAGGCTGCTCTCATCTGACGGCAGCATTTGGAAATCGACTGTAATGCTGGACAGACAGGAAACTTCAACTACAGTCTGAGCACAATCACAAGATCCTTACAGGCTTCATCCAACATGGAGTCCTTTTAATTCAGTCTAATAGAAGATCATATAGTGTTAAATACCTTCAAGTCCTAATGCAAGTATTTCCTTTCATTCTGAGTGTAAACATATGAAAACAGCTGCACATGAAACCACACTCAACCTCCTTATTGTCCCTTATAATTATGTCCATTATCAATATTCCAGGAATTATTTGGTGTCGCCTCCATTATGAATCTACCTTTCCCTCGCAGATATTTAAAAATGTGTTCACAGCAAAATGAGCCCAAATCACAAGTGGAATCTGCCGCTCGCGTTCAGACACACTCGTGTTCAGGGTGAAGGCATTAACCATCATTAGC
Source organism: Centropyge bicolor (assembly GCA_037975185.1). Taxonomy (NCBI): domain Eukaryota; kingdom Metazoa; phylum Chordata; class Actinopteri; family Pomacanthidae; genus Centropyge; species Centropyge bicolor. Next base: position 1,486,005 of record JBBMOC010000069.1, read on the forward strand.
CGTCTCCCTGGTCCCGACACAGAGCTGCAGCATAAGGACGACTGGCAGAGAGACATGGTGCATTTGTGCCACGCATTACCCATCATTCCCTTCCTGACAGCACGCTCACTCCCCAGAACCGCGGCGACGACACAAACAACACAATGTAAATCGTGAATCAAGCGAGTAAACAATATACATATGGTGCGTGCACCTGAAGGGACCGTCCCGTTCTCCTCCTGCTACTGTGAGCAGGCAAAGTGGAGGCATGATGTCACTAATGAACCCTGCAACAACAAAAAAAAAAAAAGAAAAAGAAAAAAAAGCGTCGGTGAATAATGAAACACAACATTGCATTTTGCAACAGAAAGAATAAAAGGTGAAATCATCAGCAAGCAAGGGAGGAAAGAGCGAAAGAAAGCAAGCAATGATTAAATGATCAAAAGCTGGCAGAGCGAGTCTCTGTGTCACTGCAAGGCACACTCATCTACCCACAAGTGAAAGTTAGGTTTCAAGCACAGTGTAATTATAGCTGGGGATGTCAGTTTGACATTAATGCAGCCAGCAGAAATTCCCTAATTGGCCTCAGAGGAGAAAGTGAACCAGAAAATATATTAACATTTTAAAAAAGCATATTTTGCCTAATCCTTTCACTTTCCAACAATATTTGAAGACCAAAATGCCCCAGGCATGAGAATTTAAATGAGCAATTTTGTTTTTGAAGGAAACGGCCAATGAGACAGAAAATAGACTAAAGGGAAATCATTAGTGTATGAGAGATCCTGACAGGCTCGCCTTGCTGACTGGCTGGCCTGTCACTAGGAGTCTGTGTTCTTCAGCTCCACGCTATGAGCTAAGCTGATAACATGAAAAGACCCATAAACGTGCAGCCAGAAGTCAAAGCCTATTATCTAGAAATTCAAATGCGGGGGTAAGGATGAGAAGAAAAAAAAAAAAGAAAAAAGTGGGAGGGGGAGGCCGAGCTCTCTCTGTCTCCTGTAGGGGAAAACTGGCCAGATCCAGAGATCTTGTAATAGGCCCTGTTATCCGACACAAACGTGTGGCAGCGGCGCTGCCAGAAAATACTGCAACAAATCATAACATCACTCAAAACGGGGGGGGGGGGGAGATAAAAGAAGAGAGAACATGGATGGCAACAAACTGCTTAAAGTTAGGAAGAGATGCAATGTCACATGTGCCCAGGCTGATGTGATATGACCGTATGAGAGAAACACAGCTAAGTGCAGTCAGGAGACGTTAGCCCGCTCCCCCGGTGATGAAGCAGCTGAGGCAAGCATGGCCCCCGGCGCCGCACTGCAGGGCAAACTGCTCAGGCTGGAGAGCCTTGCCCTTTTGAAACAAAACAGAGAGGAATGGCCAGGGGAAGCCGGCCGGCCTCAGCAAAAGGGGCCAGGTTTATTTCCTCCAGCCATGAGGAGGAAAAAAAAGGATGATTGAGAAGACAGAGGAAAGTGAGAACAACAACAGATCTGGGCGCTCGCGTCTCTTTTTGTGCGACAACAAAGGGCATATGATATTCCAGCCTCCTTCACAGCCGGCTGGTCAGAGGCGTCTTCTGGCACCGCGCTACCCGCCGCTTTATTCCGCTCACAATCAGACGAGCGCGAGCTGCCGAGGTATAAGGATTTGATTTTTTTTTTCTATTAAGCTGTTACCCTGAACACAGCAATTTAATCAGGCCCTTTGATAAACATTTGACACAAAGCAGTGGGCTTCTGTCTCGGCTGCCTACAGCCCAGGGCAAGAGATTGAGACTGACGAATTTTCATCCACAATTTTCTCTATTTTAACTCCACCTGTCAAACAGTATGCCAGTCAGTGTGACACAAAGATGGGGGGAATCAAAGCCGCTCTCATCTTAAAGGAACACAGACGAGCAGAGGGGCTGCAAGTTTAGTGTGGGGGGGTGGGGGGGGGGTTACAACAGCACAATGAACCGATGCAGATCAGGCGAAATTTTTCCACATGTTGTTTCATAGATGAACATAAACAGTGACATAATGTTAATGACCAATCAGCAGCCGGCTCGTAGCGTGTTGACGAGGAGCACACATGAACATGGAAGCACAATCACCTCCTTGAGCGAAATGTCAAAAACATCCCAAACCCCTCCTCTCCGCTATCAGCCCGAATCCTCCCACTTCTCAACAGTCATTTGCAACAAACATCTAACTAGAGGAAACTACAAACTACAAACCATTTGACCCTGCAGCACAGAGTATGGAGCCGCCCTCGCTCGCCCAATGGAAGCAGGCTCGGGTCGCCAGGGTCAACACCTTCTTTACTGAGCCTACAGCGGGATGGAAGCCTCAGACTGCTGCCGACGTCGGGGGACTCAACATGGCCTGAGAGCTCTGTCGACCCGCAGCGGCGCTCCCCGGAGGCCGCCCAGGAAATGCACGCTACAACAACGCTACACGGCGGCGAATCTAAATGCAAAATGTGATTATCTGTTCATTAACTCCCATAATTGAGGTGAACAGCGCCAGTTGCTCCACTGTCATGGAGGCGGCTCCGACTCGCCCCTCTGGTCCGAGCCGGCACTGCAACACAGGGAAGCAAAACACAACACATAGAGCATTCCAGAGGCATCAACGCTGAGAATAAATGATATGACCTCTGGCTATAGCATGGCCTTCAAATCTAAATCCCTACCTGACCGGCGAGAATCCTCCCCCTTTGTTCACCCCCCCTGCATACCAAACACACTGCACTGCATCACATCTCCATGAATCTTTTGATTCCTTTCAATCAGTTTCAAGGACTGTAAACAATGGGGGCCAGCGAATATGATGGGGAAGGAAATCTACCTCAGCTCAATTAAGGCGCCGCCCCGCAGCCCGCCGCGGCCCTGAGAGATGGGAGCTATAATTAGAAGAGGGCAGTTAACTCGCAGACATTATTGATGATCCGCCGCTGACACCTCCCTCATGTTAGCATTAGCATTTTCCCTGAGCTGCGGCTCATGTCAAGAGAGGACCGGTCTCTCGGAGTCCGTGTCAGCAGGGGGGCCGTATATGAGCTACACAGCGAGGCCACATTACGGCTGCAGAGAGGGAGAGAGAGAGAGAGGCAGGGGCGAGAGACGGCCGGGCTCTCGGCGCTCGTCCACCTGATGGGAACACGGAGACTTGGCTGTTCTCCCCCTCATCAATACAGCAGGGCTCTTTGTCAGTAATTTGCAATAAGTGTCCGCGCCACATCTTAAGGGACCTGGAAATCATTACTGGCTGAGGCCCTACTCCGCTACTAATTGGATGCGTTGGGCCTTATCAACTGAGGATTTTCCGAGACCTTTGACAGATACCAATTCGAAAATCATTGTTCAGTTGTCAATTTAAGAGACCGTTAAAAGAGCTTATTTTAATTTTAATTGGAACTTCCTCCTGCCTTCACAGTGTGCTGCAAGGATTAAAAATGAGCTCAGGGCATGTGTGTACAGATGTGTGTGTGTGTGTGTGTGTGTGTGTGCGTACTCCCTTTAGAAGAAGAGGGAAACTATGCAGGTCAAATTGACGGGTAACAGTTCTGACCGGCGTACGAATGAAGACAGCACGCATGCACATTTAGTTTACACGAATCCCCCGGCTTTCCTGGGACTTCATCATCAACATCAAATAAGTCGGCATCTGAGCTGCAAAGCTCCCAATTAAGCAAAAACCGCATCCGCTTAAGATGTTTGTTGGGCGAGTGTGCTGGGACCATCATCGATCAGCCCCAGTAAACTGACCGGCTGATAGTGCTGCCCTAACATATTTATGTGCTGCACTCTCTCAATGACCCTGAACTGAAACACTCTGCTGGCTTTAATAAGGCCTGGGAAGCCTCCGCCCCGGCTCGCCGTGCAGCTGCGCAGGAGCGGCTGCGAACGCTGGCAGATGCGGCAGAAAGCTAACATGCGTAAACGGGCGCCGGGCTCCGACGTGGCGCGGGGCTGAGGGCGAGGGGACGAGGCTTGGCAACGAAAGGGAAGTGAATTGTTTTGACACAGCTGATAATTTCAGACGCCACTGATCCTTTTTTAAACCGCCGCTGCTTTGAGTGACGCCGAATATCACCGCAACAAACTACCAATGTAGAACAGAGGTTCAGTGAATGTGTTTTTTTACATGTTTTTCCTCCTTTTTTCTTTTTTTTAAGTAAATAGAGCTGTCATTTGATAATAAACCTGGCATTAATGTTAATTCTAAGATCCAGTATTTGCAGTATTAGAGGCTTAGAGCAGGAGAGCAGGACTGTTCAGAGGGTAATAAGTGTCTAATTAAGGAGCAGACAGGAGGGAAATTGCCAAGGTATAAAAGAGATTTTTTTTCTCTCTCTCTCTCTCTCCTGCTTTTTCACAACCATGTCTCTGGGAGCCGGCGTTGTGTTTGCCGGCTGTTTTACTCGCTGTCAGAAAGGATTTGAGGCGAGGAGCCATCTAAGCATGCGTACGAGGGGATTCATTTGACCTCATTATACATCAATAAAGAAGGAAGCCGGTTTACTAAATATCACCATGCTGCCCGCACTTCATGTCAGATCATGCAGGAGTGTGCTAAAAAGATGATTCCAGAAACGTCTGGTGAGCGGAGAGGGAAGAGGAGGGAGGGAGGAAGAGAGAGAGGAGGGGGGAGGGTTGGTGG
>JBBMOC010000069.1:1490729-1567975 GCA_037975185.1 Centropyge bicolor
AAAAAAAAGCAGATACGCAAAGCCCTGTTTAAGAGCAGAGCAACTGAAGAAAAAGATTTATGCTTTTAATTAATGGCAATTAAACCATGCCTGTTGGGCTGGCCTATGGCAATTGTTCTCAGTAAAAAGGAGGCCGAGCTGGTGACAAGCATTTGAATCCACTAAGTTCTACCAGGGGAGCTGACACTGCAGGCATCAAACCTAAACTAAATCAATAAAAGAATTAAACTTTTATAAATTGCATTTTGACAAGTATCAGATAGCGCTAAGCTTTAATATTACCAATTCCTCCGAGGTGATGCAAACAAGGAGAGGCACACTTAGAGATCCAAACAATCAAAGGGTCTCGTTAGCATGTGCTGTCAGACGCGGCAGTGCTATTAATTACTACAAATTAATGTGACTCTCTGCACCTCTGCTGATTGGAATGATAATCAAGCTCGGCTCTGCACAGGGAACATATGCAACCCTGCCAAAAATAATAAGGACGCCAAGCAACAGACACTCCTCTGTGCTTGTGTTTACAAGCCCAAAATGCTTGTTGCTTATTTTATCCTGCAGCCACACACACACACACACACACACACACACAAACATATAAATATGTAATCCTGCTCTGCTTGGCTAATTTGCAATGTATGTACATAAATGTACATAATGCGTTGCTTGATTTGATTTTTCCATGAAGCCTTAAATCAGTCGAAGATGTAAACAGACTTCAAGGTTGCTGGTCAGTTGCTGCTCTCACACACACACACACACACACACACACACACACACACACAAACACACACACACACACACACACACACACATTTCTAAGACAAAAAACTAGCAGTTAAACTGAGCAATATGTGTTCAGACAAAAGTAGGCGTGACGCTGTCTAGAAGGGGAGCAAAAAAAAAAAAAAAAGGGGGGGGGGGGGGGGGATAGGAAGTGTTCAAAGCTGGCATGACAGCTCAAACGTCCTGTCACTTAAATCACTGTTCATATCCGCTCATCACGAATCCAGAAAGGCATCCGGCATCGTGGTGACATCACGCCGCCGAGCGCCAACAGGCTTTCTAAATGAGACTGAAAGCAGTAATTACTGTACGCCCCCTCGCTAAATTGTTTACCATGAGACTGATCCAGCTCGCTGGTGCTGCTTACTCACCCAATTTTTCATCCTTAACGTGGAGATCGTTCGTGGCAGTCGGCGCACACTCGTGGCGGGGCACGCCGCAGCTCACACCACTCTTAATTTGCTCAGCAGTTATGTATTATTCATTATTATTCAATGCATTTTCAGAGTGATTTGCAAATTCTATCAGTACACTTAAGTTTATACACATAATACAAAATGTAAGATTTTATGTTTCCCTACAAGACACAATCGCTTTAAGGGAAATACATTTTACAAAAGTTGGCAATGTAAATTTAATGGCACAGATAAATGGATACTCTGCCTTGTGAACATTAATATGTGGAAATTATTTTAAGAAGTGCAGACAGTAAATGCCCAGCCGAGCGTTTGAAGGGAGACACACAAAGCAGAGCTGGGTAATGAGCTGCGGAGGAAACGTCTTCATCCCTCACTGGCAGGTGAGTGTCGTCGGCGCCGAGCATCAGCTGGGCTGCAGGTGTTTGCCCTTGTTGACGCCACTGTTAAGCGTCGCCTACACGATCTCATTCCCTTAATAAATTTGTCCCAGACTCCACCTGGCTGTGCTGACCCCCTGACCTCGGCAGGTCTCTGCCCCCCCCGAGGACCCTAATCGTGACCTGGCGGAGACTCGGACCACGTTATTAGCTACTGTTTGTGTGTTTGACTGAGTAACAGCGGAGCTTGTCAAGGTCCCGGTGGCGGCGGCGGCGGCGGCGGCGGCGGCGAGGATAACCTCTCCTCTCCCGTCTCCAACTGAGGAGGAACTCAGGAAGGGACGGCTCCACTTTCAGACTAATTTCTATGCAATGCTCACTCTCTGATCTCGAGTTAAAAGACAACGTCGACACTCTTAAGAGCACGCTCGACTCTTTTGTGCATGAGGCGTCGAAGATTCAGGTCATCTGTTGTATTTTTAATTTCTGACAAAGTATTCCACCTTTATGGAGGAATATGTAAAACAAAGGGCGCTCGTGCTCCATCATTACCCATTCCCATTGTCAGAGACGGGCGCTAACAATCACGAGATGTGCTGCCATGCAAATCCATGCTACAATATTAAGTGAGGAGCCTATAGATATATGTACCTATAGAGAGATGCTGTGAATGTGAAATAAAGAATGTATCACATTATGTGTAACCTCCTTCTCTTATTTTAATGCTTAGCATTTATATGCAGTTAGACCTCATTATGATAATTTGATATTTTGACTGAATGGCTAGAGGCAGGATTAGAAGAGAAGTCTGTTTTAGAATGTTAATGTCTGCCTTTGAAACTAATGCATGTATTTATTGATTTTTCACTCCTAAATCTATCCTTCTTAAGTTGTCATGGTTTAGTTGGAGGAGGGGGGCGGGGGTCTTTTTTTTAACAAAGTGGTCAGGGCCCAAACTGGGGAAAGCGAGCGCAATCATTAACATCGAATCTCTGAAAATCGTGTGTTACGCCTCATCTCTCTTTTTTTTTTTTTTTTTCTTACACCTTCAATGTCACATTTCACAGATGTAGCATTAAGCACGAGACACAAGCAAAGGCAGGAACGCGGGAGGAAAGGGTGGAGAAAAAGCTGGCGGAGGAGAATCTGAGAGACAGATTAATGCCGTGCTGGTACTTCAGTGTATCAGGACAAGGATTACTGCGGTAACAGCTGCGCCCACGAGTCCCCTGACTGAGAAGAATTACAAGTATTATCACCTACATCATTAAAGTAGGGTTCATAGATGTGGAATGGCTTCAATCAATTCATCCCCAGATAACACCGAGCCAGCTGGACCCCCTGCGTGAGAACTTGACTTAATTGGCCAATAAGTGGTGGGGAAGGGTGCATGCTATTTGATCAAATTACGGGGCCCCAGCGAAGGGATTACAATTTTCGGATGAGTGCAGGAGGAGGCCGGCGGCGGAGGCGGACCGCGGGTCAGGGCTACCGTTAGCACGGTCCGTGGCTAAGTGTGAGGCCGGTGAAAAATGGTGGCCCACTTGGCACAGGGGAAGGGGAGGAAGGAAGCCGTATCCAGGTCAGCCTTTTGCTTGGGGAAATATACTCATTCATCATCCCCCCTTGGCCTCATTTCTGGCTGGTGATACTTGTAAACTAATAAGTTCCTTGTGCTATTTAGTTAGCATGCGACAAATTCGGTAACTTTCACTTAATTCACGCAGTGTGGGAGACGCAGAGAGAGGTTAGAGCACAGGAAGGAGGAGAGAGGGAGATAATGAAGAGTGAGGAAAACTAGTTTTATAACGCCATGTGCAAAATCGAGGTTTGGATGTTCCAGCGTTCACCGTGTCCTCCGACCAGCTGATTATTCAAATGTTTAATTAGCATTCAGATGTATGGTTAGGCTCTCGTGGCCATAATGCATACACAACGAAATCTGCTCCAGCAACCATAAAACCAAAAAAAAAAAAAAAAAAAAAAAAATCAGAGCGATAACAGGAATTTAAATTAGTTAAAATGCCAACGCTTCGCTGAAATTACCTCTTTGAAATATTCATGGGTGAAATGGCTTGGCTGAAAGGCATTTTCATTATCATTATTCCTAAGTAGAGTACAATTTAGTCATCAGTGCCCGACTCTTCTGCTTTTTTTTTTCGGAGGTGGGAAGGAATTCACCTCTACAGGACATGAGGGTAAAGAGGCTCTAATTAGTAGCGGGGCCCTGAAAGGCAATAGAATATCTAAAAATGAGTTGGACTGGACTCTGTTTACAAAATGGGGATTCATGATGCAATTTCAGCCTCTCTCTCTCTGTATGTGTGTGTGTGTGTGTGTGTGTGAGGGAGAGCGTGTCTCCGCAGCCATTTCTCAAGATAATTCCTTGCTGGAGAGCGTGTTTGTCATCGCTGTTAAAGTGTGGTGCACATTAATTCTAGTTTTGCCGTAGTGTAATTCTGGCAAAATGAGCGGCCCTCCAGGGGGCCCCGCGTGTAGACTAACTACTGGACAGAATTAGACTGCACAGTCGCCGCTATTCATAATGTCATTAATATAAAGGCAATTAAATGAGTTTTTAACCTCCAACCTCTTATCGTTATTAATGAACAAGCGGACGGAACAAAAACCCACCCGAGATCTAGCTGGTAATTATCTTTGCATCAGGGCCTTTGAAACAGGTTTGAAAATTAAAGCTCAGCCAGAGAATTGTTGGGGTTTGTTTCCAGGCGAACCCGGAGGGAGATGATGTGGTTTAATTTAATCACATGATGTCATACCAGGAGGGTTAATTAGATGGGTTTTTACTGTCGCTGGGCTCGGTGGCCGACGCGCTGGCATCCTCAAACACCCCCCCCACCCCCCACCCCCCCTCTCCTTCCTCTGCTATCAAACTGTCAAACTGGTCATTACTGGCTTTGTAAAGAAAAAAAACAAGCAGTATGATCAGGATAATTAAAAAAAAAAAGAGATGCCTGAAGGTCGTGTTTTTCAATATGCTCATTATGGCCTTATTACAATAGTAATTATGTAAGTGATTGTGCAGCTCAGCCAGTGTTTTCGACTTCCCAACACGCTGACATCACCAGAAAAGAAACGCTCCTCGGCGGCGGCGGCGGCGGCGATTCTTCCTGGATGTTTGAGGAGACGCAGCAGGACGACGGAGTCACGAAAACTCGCTTGACCGGGAGCAGAGAGCGAGGAGGCGGCGCAGACGGGGGCAGGTTTTTCTTCTCCCAGCCTCACTGCTCCCCAGACGGTGTGGGTGAAGGTCAGGGGTCATTGTCACTGTGTACCCAGTTCTGCAAACAGCTCATTAGTGAGTCGGCGGTCTCACAACAGACAGCACTCCTGGGAGCGGGGTCGCGCTGGTACCTGCTCCACGCCCCGTTTGTTTAGAGGTCTCTTTAGGGACTCTTTCATGCTTTTCTCTCTTCTGCCTCATGTTTAATTAATAATTAACTTATGTCAACCGCTTGTTTACCCACATGGGGTAACACAAAAAGATGAAAACGCCGCCACGCCAGGACGAGGATAACTCACATTTATTGTTAGCTTGTTAGCTCAGCCCTTCTGCTCAGGTAATTACTGCCCTTTGGTTACTTGTTTAGTTGCAAAGTGTCGACTTTATGGAAGATACAGAAAATAGTTTTGTGTTTTATTGACAATAAATAGAAAGAAAAAAACACATAAAATCTTTGGATTCAAGGTCACAGTTTCTCATGGTGAGGAGCCGTGACAGATGCCCGGTGGGTGCTGCAGCTGGAGGCGAACCTCGGCTCCATCTCACAATCTCCAGTCTCACGTTCCCGGCGCGGCTCTCAAATTGGAAAAATAGGTGTGAGTGTGATATTTCACAAGTCCTTGGACTGCTAACTAAGCTGTCAAACGGGTAAACTGCGCCCCCATCTCGCTGACAACAATCCGCAAATGAGCTACAAGTAATTTACTGTGATTATACTGGCAAATGAGTCAGGTTGTTTTTTCCCTCCAACAGCCCGTCTCTGACAGGACGACAGGAAGGCTCGCCATCAAAGTCCTCACCTCACCTCATTTGGCTAATGCATTTGTTTGAAATCTGGGTGTTATTCTGCAATCATGACAATTACCGGTGAAATGAAGAGTGACAGGGGTCAAAGCCTGACGTCTTTATTACAGTTGTCTCCGATCACAGGAGGTGTGGCGGCGGTGGCGGCGGCGGCGCCCAGACTCAGGGCCAGACCTGACAGTGTATAAATCTGTCTGTCTGAAGGTCAACAGAAGTGAAGAGGTTCCCCGACCCCGCGACCCACAGGTCCGACTTGACATCTCTATCTATAGCCTGTGCCCATGACAAAGGCACCGCTGACAGATGGAAAGAGAAAATAAAAGAGCAGGCTGCCTCTGATGACCTGAGAGGTATCTTTGTAGGAGGATAACCACGCGGTTAAATGTCGGTTCGATTCCTCGTGTGTTTATGATGCTTCAATGTCTTCATGAAAACGGATTTCTCATGTTGTTGGAAAATAAATACTAGGAAGTTTACATTTTAAACGTAATGTTAACCAAAGCAGCAGCCAATCAAAAGTGATTACATCAATTTACTCAAGTACAATTTTGAAGTACTTGAATATTTCCGTTTTGTGTTTCATCACATTTCTACTCCACTATTATGTGACAGCTTTACTTTGTAGATTCAGGGTTTACATGCAAAGTGCTTTTACCTTTAGTAACATTCTGAAGGCAAGACTTTTACTTGTAATGGAGTATTTTCATGCTCTGATAGTTACTTTAACTTCCAAGATCTGACTATTACTAGTACTATAACCAAGGCTGGACGATACAGTTGAAATTATTCCAATGATGTAAGAATAATTTCTGATAATTATCTATAATTACAATATGAACAATATATGTACATGTGTCCAGTGTTGGAAGTTGAAACATTAAATCAACTTAAAGTCAATAAATCATAATACTGAATTATCTCCCATTACTACATATCACTAGCACTTGGATTTTCTGCATGAAAATCCAAGTAAAATATAAACAAAGAAATGTCCACACTGTCCACACCAGCCTGGAGGTCAGTCTTACTGAACGTCCTCCTCATCCTCGACGGCCATGTTTGAGAAATTGTTGATTAATTGCAGCCACAGTAAAAGCAGAAAGTGTCCTCTGATGTGTCTGGGTATTACTTTGCCAGCACATGCTCCCGGCCCCGGCCCCTGTGGCTCTGATGGCTTTAATTGACTGTCTCCCTGTGATTAATGGTCACATGTTAAACATGCACGTGGTGGACATTCTTACACAGATGCAGCAGGCAATTTGAGGGAGAGGGGCCATCTCTGGAGAAGCACTTATCTCTGACTGTGAGCTCAGCATTCGGGGCGGGACGGCAGCGAGGAGCACCGCTCCGGTCGGCGGGCCCCAGAGCCGACCTGCGCTGCATCGCACCGATATCCAGGATATTTAAAGAAATGGCCTCCCCCCACTGGGCCGCAGACAATGGGCTGCGGTGGCGAGGAAATTCATGGCTGAGATGATAAAAGGTCGGAAAACAGAGATGGGGTTTATCAGTGTTTGAACCTCTCCAAGAAACAGGAAGTATTAGTACTAAAAGAGGCATCACACTCATAAAAATGTTGGTAGAAAAAAATTTAAATAAAACCAAAACCGAAGCATTTCACCTCCCACTCGCTGCATCCTGTGTCCATGAAAATCCTTAAACACTCTCAGGTTACATGTGTGATCCCCCCCCTGCACCCCTCCTCCTGGTCACGGCTGCAGATTAAAAAGCTTGCCACTGATCCGGGCTTTAAGGAACTAAGAGATTCACCACAGTGACAGTGTTTACACAGTGGGGTCCACATGGCAGGGCTCCGTATGGAAGCACAGGCCAGCATCAATCACGCCAGCACCAGGCAGCCACCAGCCATCAGGACCAACCACTGCTCCCACTGATTATCAGGGTAGCTTTTACATCATTAGCCCAACCCCCCGCCCCTTCACCCCACCTCCTGATGACCAACCAGGCTTGGCAGGCCACTGCTGAAATGTCTTGGCCGACGCCACCACCGTTACCTGGAGCCACATAAACACCAAACAATTTGACCCCGTTGGCCGAGGCAACGTGCGCAGAAGAGAAAACGCAACTAAAGACAAAGCCCTTGAACGAGGGAGGTCAGTATTGGAGCATGTGATTGAGCTAATTGAAATCAACATCCATGATTGGACACGCGGGCCGGGGCACTTGGCAGCGCGGCTCATGCCAACATCAGTCACTGTTCGCGCTGGCCTGCTGGCAGCGGGGGCGGCCCGCTGAGGAGTGGCAGGGGTCGCACGCCTGTCACCAGTCCATGGAGGAGCGTCTGTGGCGTCACTGGCGCTCCGCATCGGCGCTCCTTCACAAGGACATGGACGATAGGGATCGGAGGGAGCTCGGAGCCTTCAGCCGCAGTCTGGACCTGACCGGGTCCCGAGCGCGCTCACCTCCCAGCAGGCTGCCTATGGGCCAGTGTTAATGGTGGCTGCTCCACAGAGCCATGCCAGCCCCCACACCGCCCCGGCGACTCTGGCACCACACTGGCCCTGGGCTGCTCACATTAATGCTACGCTAATTAGCAAAGGAGCTGACCAACCAATTATGCACAGTTCAGTCAAGATGCAGAGGTTAAAGGGTATTCTAACACTGCATCACTTCAGAATGATCCAACTGTACAGCACAGAGCAGCCGGCTGTGGGGGCCACGCACGGGCCCCCACTGTTATGTCACATACAATACAAATTATTAGCAAACCAACATTCACCTAAACAAGATACTGTGTTAGTGAGACATGATGGTATCGACTCTGTCTCGTCTGAGGACACGACACACAGGAGCCTTTGTTCTGTTATTCACATTCACTGTAACCTGAAGACAAGAGGAGAAGCTCTATTTATCGGTCATTGCTTCATTGAAGACACAAATATACGGTGACCCATTTCTGCCACATGCTTTTGTCAGGGGTTGTTACACACCGACACCGTGCGTGGCCGAACACGGCGGCACGCTGCATTGACGAAACGTGACAGAGCGCGTGGCCTTTGTTTGAATCCGCTGAACGACAACTGACCAATCCCAGACAGACGACACTTACACAAACAATACACCCACAACAAGAGACTGTAACTGTAGATACAACGCCATGCTAGTATGCTAGCATGCTAGCATCACAATGCTAGTATGACACAGATGTTCCACTTTATTATTATCCTAAAATAAAATCTTAGTGAGTCTTTAACTTATAATCATTAAGAATTCAGTCGTGGCAAAATTGGCAAAATAACATAATAATACTATCCTATAATCCAAATCAACATCCTGACTTTGAGAAGCCCCCCCCCTGTCAGACACACACCAGAACCTCAAAGATCACCTCATTACGTGACTTATGCACATGCGCATAAATTACATGCAATAAATTACATGCGATGTGCACGCATGTGGAATGTCTTGCTGTACGAGCACGCATCACTTCCTGTGCACACAATTTGAATTCGGTGCGGTAATGGTGGACCCCCCCCACTGCATGCAAACAATTATACAGAGAGAGTGTGAATATATTTAAGAGTGTGGGTTTGATATGATGAAAATCTTGATTATAACTTAAACATAAGATGGTTAATTTTAAGTTTCCCAAACTTTACTGTCTGCTGGCATCAACTGCTGTTAAAGGCCTCCACTTGTGACTGTGATATAGAACAGAATGTGCTTGTTACAGAGGAGTGTGATCAAACTTCGCACTGGAGAGCGGGGGAGAGCGGGGGAGAGCGGGTCTCCTGAACACTTTCTGAGATCTACCCACAGCCCAATTAGCAGGGATGTTTAAAAGAGCAGACTTGTGACCAGAAGGTTGGAATCCCAGCTGGGACGCCGCTGTGTATCTAAGGTACTTAACCCGAATTGCCTCAGTAAATATCCAGCTGTATTAACAGATATAGGACATACAATGGGAACACGCTTACCCTTCATATGGGATTTAATGGGCAGCGTGAGCACACTGTCACTTTTGCAGCTTTCTGTAAATAACTTCAATAACTTTGCACAAATGAAAAGTTTGCCGTCGTAAAAGCGGCAACAGCAGAAGGCTATGTATTATCCCAGAGGCGGCCATTACTGCGCCTTTGTCCTAACGGGATCGGCGGTTCACTCCGTCCGACTGCAGTCATTTGTATTCCGTTGGCACGGCACTGATCATCTGCCACCATCTGCATAGTTTTACTGCCTGTGATCATGGTGCTGTTCTGAAGGGGCTGTCATTATGCTTTACAGCATTGTTAAAGCCTGCCCGGGTGCAGCACGGCGAGAAATGGCTCATTCAAACATGGCTCCCCCCCCTCTGCCTCCCTCTGTGTACGTCTGGATCAGGGGTTACAGAGTACACCTCTTCTGCACACAAGCGCCCGAAGACAAAACTGACCAGCACTTTGCAAAGTGATACACGGAGCCACTGAGGCGAGGCTGGATTTAAAAGGTCTACATTTTTCAGAGCTGTGAGCAACAGAGACTTGACTTTTTATTCTTCATTAGACACAGCAGACACACACATAAAACATCCCCTCAGACAACAGTACCGTCATGCGGCAGCTTATGTATATTGTAAATCGCTTCGGCGTGAAATGCATCAAGCCCTGGGTGATGATATGTAACGCCGTATTCAATGTAGATAAATCATGTGTTTTAGTATGCTATGAAAACAAAAATATAGAACTTCTTTGAACAATGACTTTCCAGTGATTTAATGCTGAAGTCGACTTCCTTCTGAGAGTCCCAGGTGCTGGCACTTTGCATATTGTTGTGAATAACATCCGTTTGTGTGATGGGGGAGAACGAGCGTCGCCCCCTTCGGCGATGTAAAGCAGTCCTTTAGTGCGAATCACATAGCCGGAGGTTATCGCTTCAAATTCTTGAAGTCGGAGGCAAATCAAAGGCCTGATGTAAATGTAATTATTCAAAAGACAGTCAACTATTTTGTAGAAGTGGGTGTTCATCCAGCTAAACATTTTAAATTCATCTCGTCTGCAGCGGCGCTTTTAATAGTCTGAATCACGTTATTAGTGCAACATTAGCAAAGTAATGCTTATAGATGAGCTGCAAACATCAGAAGGACTAAGACAAGTGCACTCTGTAAACAGGAGGGATGTCCTTTAACCCTGTGAAGCCTGAACCATGAAATAACTGAAACTGGAGCCTTTAATGCTCCTTCTAAACAAACAAACAAACAAAATATCAAATATCAATTTCCATATAGGATTTTGAATTTTTATCATATTTGAGACATCGTCATCATTTGAGACTCAAAGTTTGATTTAATTTCACTCAACAGAAACATTAAAACAAAAATATGTAACAAATTGTTCATTCTAGTTCCAAACAAGACGATATTTTTTATGTTTATTCCACTATTCCACCATCAGAACTGGCAGAAGAGGAACACTTCATTTATTTTGGCTCATTTTGTGGCTCACTAACCTTTTATTTTGTAGGAGCCTCCAAAACTTGTGTATCATATATGATACGTTCGGTGATATAGGGTTAAAGATCTCATCAAAATGTTCCTGTTATCTAACAATCATCTGTTTATTATACTTATGCTCAGTTTGTCTTTGCTAACACAAAATGAGGAAACTAGCCAGTCATGCTGAAAACAGAACATTTTGGATTCGACACCGTGGAAAAACTGTGGATTGCAAAACTGCAGCTGCTTCACATATCGTCATCTCGTTAGCCACATAAGGCGGCGGTGGTCGTTTCTACGGTGACGTTCACTTGGATTATATTTGCATAATTATGTTTTAATTAGTTTGAAGTCATGAAACAACATGAAGGTCCATCGTCACAACAAACCAACCAGCCGGAGCTGCACAGGAAACAGGAAGCTGCTAACGAGAAGACTGAAAGAGAAGACGCCATGTTTTACCTTAATGATCAGTAAAACTCACCTTTAGTCAACTTAACACACACACACACACACACACACACACACACACACACACACACACACACACACACACACACACACACACACACACACACACACACACACACACACACNACACACACACACACACACACACACACACACACACACACACACACACACACACACACACACACACACACACACACACACACACTGCTGCTGCGGCCTCACTTGGTCTTGTACGTCCTGTAGTTTATGGTAGTTTATGTTTCCAAATGTCAGCAAACTTAGTTTAAATCACGTCACTGAAACTCAACATAATGTTGAGGAAAATTTAAATCCCAGGATTCTCATTACAGCTGTCAATCTTTCATTTGAATCTGAAAGCAGCACATTATCTTTTCTTTCCAGGAAACATGGAGGAGGCTTCAATTTGGATTTTTTTTTTTAAAGAGAAATTGTCATATATTACAAAAAATATCTTTTCATTAAACATATATCAAAAATATTTCTTGCCACTCGATCTGTATATCAAGCAAAGCCAAATGTTAGATAAATATATCGACGTGACTCTGTGATCTGTCTCATCTGGTGTCTGTATTATCAGCGAAGAGACGTCAGACTCTGAAGGAATTTGTGGTGAGTTTATAGAACGAGGAGCGAGGAGAAAGGAGGCGGTGGGCTCGGGAAGGCCTATTGATTTCTAAAATACATTCTAAAAGGTCCCTTGTCTAACTTTAGTTTGACAGCTGGATTTGTGCAGACTTTGAACTGCTCCAGAACAAGGGCGCCGAGATAAGACAGCGCTGGTGTGGACCGGGCTAAAAGGGCCTTAAGGAGACGTTCAGACGCAGCTGACGAGTCGACTTCAACCGGCACGCAGGGCCAACCGTGGGCCACAGCCCTTAATGGTATGGGAGGATGCTGGAAAAACGCTTGGCCCAAATTTGCATGTAAAAAAAACGCCAATGGCGCATTCGGATAACAAGACAACAGAGGAGGAGGAGGAGGAGGAGGGGGGAGGGGGGAGGAGGCAGGGTGGGAAGAGTCAGCAGCATCTTTAATAATATCAGGGAAAACTCAGAAAGTGAAAACTCTGCCTATAGGTATGGGGCTAATTAACAAAGTTTTGTCTGAGAGAGGAATCCAGGGCAAAAGAGAATGGTTAGATTCAATATTCCCCAAAGATTGTCTTCAAAGCTTAAACCGAGGATATTAAATGCATCAGAAATAATAATAATGCGAGCGTGTGTGTCACTGCTGGCGGCTTCCGTCTCTCTCCGACGATGTGTGTGTGCATGTGTGTGTGTGTGTGAACATCCACTGCGCGGGAAGGATGCTTTAAACTCATGAAACACTGTATTGTTCGCAATTAGCAAACAACAGTTTTCAGGAAAAGGAAGAAGATTTTCATATATGCATATAGACACACACACACACACACACACACACACACTTCCCCCTCCATGAGACCCCTCCCCTGGAGATCCCCCATTACTAATTAAAACTCTTGACAAACCGTCTGTCTGCCTGGGACATGGTCACCATAGGACCCCCGCGTGTTGATGAGATGATGAACAACGCAGATGAGCTGAAGTTTATTTTCTAACACGTCTCCTCCCGTCACACGACACACACATTCATCTCAGCAGTAATTGAACCTGCTCGGGCCATTTTTTCAATTTATCACCAGTCAGGACAGGAAGTCTCGTGTAGATGTGCTCTCACAGAGCAGCCAAGTCAACACACACGGTCCGGCTTTGTCTCACATATAAATACTGTGTATCACAACAACAATCACCTGAAGCTCAACATCAGTCAAACCAAAGAGCTCCTGGTGGAAGACAAAGCTTCAAATACGGACGTTGCTCCAAAGAAATTCTAAATGGTTGCTTCACACACACCTTCAACCGAGAAACACAGGAGATCCAAACACAGATTCAAGGGTTAAACCAGATTAGAGTCACCAGTTCAGTAAAAGGCCCTGGACATAAAATGATAACAATATGTAGTGGTGACAGACACTCGATCAACAACAAGAAGAAAACAGTAGATATTTGATGGTTTCACTGAAAGTAAAATCCACAATATTTGTCTCCAAAGTGAAGTATAAAGTAGCAGAAATTGCAAATACTCAAGTAAAGTACCTCAAGTGTATTTTAAAAATGCAGTACTTTAGTGATACTGTGTTATAAATACTCAGCAGAGCATCAAACGTTTATTAATCCAATAAAAAAAAAACAGAACAAGTCAAACTACTCTGACTAAAACGTCAAATTAAGATGTTCATGGCCACGGATGAACTTTCACTTTGAGCTGTTTTCTACCTTCAGCCTGGAGGTGAAGGCTGTTTCCTGCTCACCGACATCTCCTTCCAGAAACAGTGTCTCATTCACAGAAGAGACGTTTCCAGAGGAACTACTTCTTCACCGGAAAGTAGTTCCAATGAAAAACTGTTGACAAAGAAAAAAACAAAATTCCATTGACTTCCATTATATTAGAATAAAATATCTGAATGACTAAATACGAATAGTGGTAAATCAGTAATTTTCTTTTTTTCTAATTTGAACCAAACCTCTCAGATTTCTTGTAGTAAAGTGAAACTATCTAAAGCGTGTATGACCGTATATGATTCCTGTGACTGGTGCTGCAGCAAACACTGGTGTGGTGCACTCACAAGAGCGTTTCTTTTGAGGCCGCCCTCAAATATGTGAGGCCGATTCAGCATGGCAATAAGTGAAGAATTACCATGGAAGCGCTCTTGATTCCAGCCCTTTAGGTGTCTTCCAGCAGCTTGTTTACAGTCGGGCTGGCTGAGGGTCGACCCCGGCTCTTGTCAACCTTGAGCAGGTCTCTGACTCGGGGCCTGTCCCGTCCAACGCCTCCGTCCATTTGTGGATCTTGGAGGGCTGAGGGGTCAGCTCCGTTCTTACACCGTCAAGCCCCCTTTGCCTGGATCCTCGCTCTGCCAACTCCACTTACCGTCTCCCGCTCCCTCTCCGATCCGCCGCTACCTCCGACCGACCCTGATACGTAGCGGAGCACTACGAGACATGTTTCCCTCTCAGCCAACAAGGAGGGTTATGTGTTGTGTTATCTTCCACTATCTGTGCCTTTCTCCATTTTTTTTCTCTCCTCAACTGTCGACTCACATTGCATTACAGCTGCGTGCTATAAGACTGCGAGCCATTGCAAAGGATCAGCTTCTATTAGGGCGCCTATTATCATCCCAAATCAGTCGCATTTTAGCATTTAAGTGTCGAAAGTTCACGCTGAATTTTCCAGCACCGTGCCTCAAGGTATAGAAGGCACATCAGGCAGCCGCCGATAACATGTTCTCTCTCTTTTTTTTTTTCTTCTTCCTGCTTCTCTAACACGCTGACTGTTTGTAAAATTACAAGGGATTTCACAGGGCCAGAGTCGGCTGTGATGAAATGCTTGCTGAAAGTTCCTGGCACTAGCAATAAATGTTCACAATGTTCAGCCAGTGTTACATTGTGCAACAAATATTAAGCTAATCATCAGTCACTTTTGTCTTCTAGGCAACACTGGAGCCCTCTTTATAATCCTATTTACCATTTCCAGTGAAGCCACCCCCTCCCGTACCCACTGCCCACCGCCTGCATCCACACACACACACACACACACACACACTGACACACACCCCCGCCAATCCAACCCCAGGCTGTTCATCTCTAATGAAAGAGAAGATAAGGCACAGACAGTCGGGATCACACACTAAGATGCCTGCCCTACATTGTGCCTCTTCTTCCACCAAATACTTCACAAGATGTCACTGACATTATTTAAAGTGATTACATTTAGCAGGAGCGAATGCCACGCAGCAGCACAATTACTCTCATGGCAAATTTAGCCCTTTTGACAATCTCCCCTACAGGTTAGCCCCCCCCCCCTCACACACACACACACCACCAACAGAAAACATCCCGTCATCCATACAGTGAGAACTATACATGAGGAAAACAAAGAAAACGCTGGCTTATGTTTCAACCCAAGAGGAAACATCAGCTGTCGGGCGAGTTCATCTCAGCGTGAGGAGGCTGGTGTTGGATCAGCTTCAGCATCATCAGAAAATCATTTAGAGCTGTTGTTTTATGTGCATGTTTTCTGTGAATCCAAATGTAAATCTCTAAGTCGATACACATCACATATAGACGTATGGAGCATGAATGGAAAAATCTGTTTGTAGCATAGAATTAAAATTCTAACATCAACATAGAAAATCTATCTGAAACATAGGCAGACACACACACATTCATTCTCACACACACACACACAAATAATTGAGATTTTTTTTTTTTTACAAGGACACGCAGAGCCCCAAGCCAGCGCTTAATTGCACGAGCTATCATTACAGGGAAAATCAACAATTTTAAAAATACACCGAGCACCTTTCATCTTCAGCCTCCTCTAATCGCACCAGTAAGAGCCGTCTGGAAGGGAGCTTGATGTAGTCAAACTATCTAAACAGCGCCAGCGGGTGCCTCACAATCAGCCCCACTGACGCAGATGCTTTTGGACACGGCGGAGTGCTGCAACGCTGCCTGGCGCCGCTGCCATCCTTTCACCATCTCGTCTCCAGTGGGGAATCAGATGTGACCCGGGTGCCATGTTTGCCTGTTTCGCCCATGGTGAACAGCAGACAAATGAACCAGAATCGCAGACACCGACACAAATCTCTCCCCGCCGCGCCGCTTTTGAAACGCCGTTTGCAGATGGGTGTTGAAACCCAAACCGCTCCTCGTCTCGTGTCTTCGCGAGGACGCGCTCGTCTCTCCCTCCCTCGGCCCTCGGGGAGATGATATAATGAGGATCTCCATGCCTGCACCCTGCCTCATTTCAATTGTAAACGCTGCACACACCCTGCACTTTGGGCCGGTGATGGTTGCATTATGGGCCACGTTTGGAATCTGACAGTCCATCATGTCCGCACGATGTGTCCCGCTTCACTTTCCACTGCTGTCTCCTGCACTTTGTCTCACACAGGCTGATTTTTTTTTCTTATGTTGCTTCATGAAAATCAGAAATGCTAGCAGCGCTAACGGCAAAAGGCTCATGTGCAAACTCCATAATTCCCAAATCTATCTATCTAACAACATTAACAAAAGCTAACCTAGCTGCTCAAGTGTTAGCGCACTAGCAACCTATTTCTAGTCGTTTTGGTATAATTGAATGACTAAACAACGCCGGCGCGCCTGAACGTAGCAATTAGCGCAAACAAGGCTAGCGAATGAGTGACGTGACAGGTCAAAGGTCAACTCACATTTGAGGCGAGCCGCGGCACCAAACCCCCAATTTACACACACTGGCCCAACCTCTTAGCCTTAATATTGACAAATGCATAACAGCAGTGTCAAGTGCTCAGGGGTGATCTACTTTCCTCCTGATGTGCGGCTCCCTGGAGGACGCCGCAGAAACATATTCTCTTCAAACAATCCCAATGACAGCCAAATAGCCTGCTTGTCGCTTGTAAAAAACCTTCTAATGATGCGTGTCGAGGGAGCGCCCTGCCTTCTTGTAGCAGACGACTCCCTTGTGTACGAGGAAAAAGCAGAAGGGGGAAAAAAAAAAAAAAATCATGTTTCCCCCAAATCAACCCGACGACACACGACGCCACCCGAGCATCTAAACAAACCTCTCCTCCTCTCAGGATCGCGCCTTTCCTTCCTCCTGCTTTTCTGATCCGCTAAGTCAACATTCATTACAATAACCATTAAATTGCCTTTTTCAAACGGCATTTGCGCATATGCACCGACTGGAACATCTATTGGAAAAAAAATTGGACATGATAGGTACATGAGTGGAGGCGCAGGGGTCTTCACGCTGCTACTGCATCGAAGCAACTGCTCCATCTCTGTGCAAACATCTCAGGTTCCCCCCTCCACCTTTCATATTATAATTAGAACAGAAATGATGGGAAGCTGGATGTTTGCTGTCTGGGGTTTAATGCTCCCGCGTGTAATATTGGGGAAAGAACACAAAATCACATCCACGTATTTCTAACACTGTTTCTTGTCAGATTGTTGGCTCAGACACCAGCAGACGACACAGTGAAGTCTGAAATGCCACCAGCTCATCTTGGATGTTTGTATTTTTAAAGGCTAAATGAAAAATGTACAGCTGCAACTGCAACGCTTGTTTTCATGTTCGATTAATTTACTGACTAATGCTTTCATATGTTGATCTATAAATACATCTCAGGATTTAAAAAAAGTTGAAAGTTGACATGTTCAAATTGGTGGTTTTGTTGTATTAATTAGGGTTGTTCCGATCTGATCATGTGACCGGAAATTGGGGCTGATCACATGACTGCAGACTCGATCAGGACACGGACATTATGTCCCGATCAGGTACCGGATAAATAATATATATATACACATATGTACATTTATTGTTATTATTTTGAATCACATTTACATCATATGGGCTATTAGAGATTAAAAATAAAAGAGAATCAAATAGTATTTATTATTTTAACATGGCAGCAGTTTGTTTTGAATTGTATCGGGACTCGGTATCGGCCGATACTCAAAGTCAAACGACTCGGACTCGGACTCGGGGGCAAAAAAACGTGATCAGGACATCCCCAGTATTAACAGTCTAAAATCTAAAGATGTTCTGTTTACAATCACACGAGACAAAGAAAAGCAGCAAATCATCATTAAGAGGCTGAAACCAGAAGATGTTTGTCAGCGTTGCTGGAAAAATGCTTTACACAATGAATCAATTATGAAAATATTTGCTGCTGAACATTGTTTGAACATCGATTTCCTGTTTCAGCTCTATTATATTCACATTTCATAAAGCGTACACATCCACTGCTACGTTCCACTGTGTAATGCAAAACTAACCCCAATTAGACCATGTGTAACTACCATGATGGTTATTAAAGAGAAACAGCCTCAAATTTCATAAAACAGTCATTTACCCAGAAAGTCAGTGGTTAATAAGATCATTAGAGAAGCAATAGAAGAGTATCTTGATCTTGAGGGAGCAGCCCGGTTCATTGTCAGATCACAGAGTCTCTATTAAAAACATATCTTTTCATGTTCGCCGAGCAGATGACAGGGCGGCCAATGAGAGAGCAGGAGGCTCCGTGTCTTAATGCCAAGAAAGTGGGAGTGCTAACGGGCCCTGATTAGCTCCGTTTATCTCTAATTAATTACCTTTACCTAATTAGATGCTCTGTTTCAGCTAGACATGGAGTCAAGTAGACTAGATTATTAGTGCGCTCATCGGGCCTTTATAAAGGGCTGAAATTAATGTTACGTGCAAAAGAATCCGCTGCTTTAATTGCACAGGTGTTGCCTTATGGCAACACTTCATCATCCAGCGGCTCCCCAAGATTATTAGCAGGGATTCATACAAAGGGACTATTCTGTGAACTGCGCCGTCGCAGCAGCTCATTAGTTAGGCTTGTTATTGTATTATTTATTACATTTGGCCTTCCCCCATTGCCCATATTGATTCATAGACCCTATTTTTTTTTCCTACCTCCTCTTCTCCTCGGCTGTCTGTTACTTCATAGCCAGTTAGTGAGTCTAATTTCAAAGCCTGTTTTTGCAGAACACCAGAAGCCATAAAGACGGGAAAAGTGGATGAGCGTGTTTTCACACTTTCACACTTCACACCGATGCCTTCTCATATAGCTTTCCATGATAAACAAGAATAACACAACACAAAGACTGTAAATGGGCTGACAAGATTAACTTGACGATAACTAACTTAGCATTGATCAAATTACACATTTAAATCCCTGATGTGGGTTTTGAGAAGGATATTTTGAGAATGCACACTGACAGAAAAGAAGCTCTTTGTATTTTCTTCATTATGACCCTAAATATCTGTTAAACACACAATGTTTTAAACCTGAACTTACTGCTGCAAAATGTGTTTCTACTTTATTCTGAACAACCTCAGAACAACGAATCTGGGAAAGTGTCGTGCAAACATAGCACAAATACTGGAAACAAAAGGTATGAAATCTGCATGTAACACCCCAGAATAAAGCCTACTCAAAGCTTAGTCCACAGATTTGAAAATCTCAGTTGTTTCAGGTCAGAGTGGGTCCAAACCTGAACAGGTAAAAGTCAAGGATGCGTCATGAAAGTGGACGTAACAGAGCTGCCAACTTCGTTTTCAAAATGTGGAACCTACAAACATCTACAATCAGTAACGTTGCATCCTGCAGGATCAGTTTGTCCAGAAAGAAAGTACATTGCAGAATAAAAGCAAAGAAATAGAAGAGAGGGAACAAGTTCTTAGCTGAACTCAAAATGCATCTTTGTGAACCAGGAAGCAGCTGTCATTGGTCATCAACACACATTTCTGGTCAACATGTGGGACCCAATGAAGTGACCTATTGTGAGAGTCCACAGAGCAAACCGAAGCCAAGCAGAAGATAAAACCGAGCAGGAGACTCTTCCCATTGTGTTTGTGTGAGTTTACCTCAGACTTCATTGGGCTGAATGAGGTGATGTTGACAGACGTGTGCAGGCCATGACGGACGGACTCATGATGAAGACGTGGATTCACAGAACCAGGAAGTGAGCTGCATCTTCATCTTCGACCATGCAGGAAGCTGAAGCACAGAACAGAGGAAGACGTCGAGGAGGACGGTGAGGAAGATCGAGTACCAAAACTTCACCTGAGGACCAGACACAGACTGTAACCATTTCTGAAATATATGTCAGAGATTAAACATTTTGTTAAGATTATGATTTTTGGCATTTCTGCTTCACTGATAGCGACGGCTAGAGACAGGAGGGACGAGGACAGGCAGCACAGGGCCGGAGCTGGAACCGAGGATCAGGACTCTAATCCAGGTCTGCTCCCCACCAGGTGAGTTTAACCACTTCAGTATGACCAGACAGTGGTTTCCTTCTGACTGTAACACTGAGTGAGCCATAAGAGTAAAATCAGGTGTGTGACACGTCGGCCCCTGACAGCCACCGAGGAAAGTGCCTTTAATTGGCTGAAGCTAAACCTTGTTTATTGTCGTCTCTGCTCTCCAGCTCCACCAGCTGTTTTTTTCCTTCCTCTCCTCTCCATCTCACATCGTGTTGTTCTGGGGGGGGGGGGGGGGGGGGCAAGGCTGACAGCTTGAGGTAGTCTGATGTCCTGGCACTTCTAGCCTTGGCAAAGGAGTGGGTAATGCAGTGAAGTGAGGGATGGAGAGAGAGAGAGAGAGAGAGCCGGAGGGAGGCGGTCTACTGGACATGCATATGGTCCTCTCCTGGTTAGCCTCTCCACCGCTTCCTCCTCGCCACTTATGGCCCCTCACAACCCCGTCTTATGGCACCTTTGCCAATAAGAATGGGCAAGGCAGCTGTAACCAAGCATGCTCAAGGCCGCTGACCTGGAAACGTGGCTCAACCTAGCGAGCCCACTCACTAGCCCCGACTGGATTTGTATGGCCCGGAGAATGTGAACCCCCCCTCACCCACCCACCCACCCACCCACGTCATATCACACTTCCCATAACACTCAGCTTACTGGCAGTGTTATTATTGTCCTAAAATGCATGCGCTCAGTCTCAATATGTAGACGAGCACGACAAGACGGATTAAAGTGTCAATATCCTGCGACACATCTCGTCATGTTAGCATCAAGTATTAGCGCTAAGTGAAGTGAACGCTTCAAAAGCTCAGCGAGTCAAGAGTCTGTGTTTGAGGGTTCTCCACTGTAATAGTCTTTAGTTGGCGCTGATGGATGTATTAAGACAAATTTCCAACTGCGCCCCCCCCCCTCCATCTTTACTCTATTTCATCACATGTCTGTAAGATATCACACGGTGTGACAATTTCTTAACAAGGCACACTTCAGGTTTATTCAACAATAGCCCATCACTTCAGAAATTTCTCTCAGAGGGAAGAAGGGAAAACGGGCACGCCATGTTTGTTCAACGGCTCGGAATGAGCGAAATTAACAAAGATGATGTGACACGATCTGTCATCAGCCATTACAAATCAATGGGCTCTCCACCCGCCCGGGCGTATTCCCAGTGGCTCCACTTCCTTAAAAGTACAGCTGGTATTTTAACGCGCGATGAAAGGCTCGTTTGGCGGGCCCGAGCATGAAATGTGAGGGACATGTGACGAGTGCGACGCGACCTCCCGTCTCAGAAGCCGCTCGCCGAGACGAGACGAGGAATCAAGCGTCACTTTTGAGATGTGACGACGGGCTTTAAACTGGAGTATCTTAACTTGTGTCACGTTTAGAAACAATTAGAGGCGCTTGATGTTTGATGGCGGAGCCGGAGGGGGGGGCGGGGGGGGCGGCTCATTTTAGACGTTTAGCATTTCAAGTACGCTGACACATTCGACTTAAGACAAAAGGCTGCGTTCGACTGATGGTGTAATGACAGACACCGCTTCGGCTTGTCGTACACCGGCGTCTTAATCAACCTACTTCAGCATAAAACAAGCAGCGGTGACCTAAATGTGCTCCATATCGCCCATTGATGTTACTCCTTTCATTCTATTATGATACATATACATATGACAACGTGGCGCCCATTTGAAGAAGGATGTTCGTCGTGCTCTCGTTTGCTTGATCATTTATTTCTGAACTTCTTTAACGACGGAGAAAAGTTGGACGAAGGCCTCGGCCCAGACAAAGGTCACCCAGCCAAGAGCACAGAGAACATCCTCCTCCCGCTTCCCGTCCCGTTTCTGTGGAGGCGTGGGTGGAGCGTAGGGGTGTCTCTCACACTCTCTCTCCCTGACACACTCCCGCCGCACTGCTGTCCTCAGCATCTCCGTGGGGCGGTGACTAATTGCCCCCGTAAATCACTGTGCGGGCCGCGCGATCCTCCGTTTATTTTTCCTGACAGTAATTTAGTGCTTGCTCTTTTACACACTTGTCATCGCGTGTTTTTCCTCACATTAGAGGCTGGTGGAAAAAGGACGGTAATTAACGGTGCGACGCGCGCTCGCCACGGCTCTTTCATCATAGTGTGATAATTGTGCTCCTTGTCTGTCACAGTAACCTCTCAGTTTCCCCTGGAACTTCCTCACCGCCATTTGTCAACCCTGAGAAATAGGTAGGATTCTGGGGGCCCGGCTGCGATCCGGCTCGCCTCGCTACCCGTTTTCCTATTTGTACCGAGACTGGGTCATTTATATTTCACACAAAACTTGTCAAAAATATTAGCCTTATCCTGCACAGGAAGATAAAAGATATATGGTAAACACACCTGAGTGCTTGATAGCTGAGCAGCTTCACACCCTCCTCCGCTTTTTTTTTTATTCCCCGCGTCTCTTTTCCGGAGGAGGGGAGGTCGCAGAGGAGTTGGCAGGGACGGCCTAATAAACAGTGCCTCCATTCATAGTGCTGAGATGCAAAAGCCGGGGCGGTGTGGACTGAAAGCACAGAAAAGCCATTCACTGAACTAATGTATTTACAGGAGAGCCCGGCTCACTCGTCTCTTTACATCGAACGGTGGAATAATGCAGCGTATACATGGAACATGTCACATTCTATTTTTACCAGCTGTGGGCAGGTGATTCACTGTCTACCTTGTTATCCTCTGCTGTTCCATGCTGGGGATGCACAGTATCCATCACCCATAACCTGCACCCCAGAGGTTAAGTCATCAATAACTTAGCTGCTGAAAATATTGCAGAGGACTCAGAGGTTTGGTCCTTTGACTGGCTGTCCACGTCCCGCTCCGCGTCCCCCCCCCCCGCGCCCCCGTCTCCCAACTTCTCCTGGATTTTTTAATATCTTTATTCTCCTGTCACAGACAGGGGCTAATGGGATGTGTGGTCAAGATTTCAGGATCCATCACTGGCTTGCTGAAGAATTAGCATGGGCCCCATGCATCACCTGCCAGAGCTGTCAGGCCTGCTGTCTGCCGCGCTTCATTATAGCGCTGGCACTGTGCTGCCTGTCTCCCCTCGGCGCTCGCTTCTCCCCAGCCGGAACCCGCGGCCGGGGGAGAAAAAAAGGCCCTACCACGCCCCTCAATGTCAGCCCTGGTCACCAGCCACTAAATTAGGATAGACTGTCGTGCTTTTAGGAATTAGGCAGAGGAGCGGACGGTGCTTCTGTCTGCCGAGGATGCTCCCGGAGACAAGCGGTTCTCCCTCCCTCCTCTTATCCTTTCACTCCTCCTCCTCCTCCTCCTCTCTTTGACATAGTGTGTGTTTTTTGCCTTTTTCATCAGGAGTAAAAAGTCTTTAAAAACTATTAGGCTAATTAAGCAGCATTTGGCCCCTGTCGCGCTGGAGGAACTGTTTGATTACTCACGTCCCTCTGGTTGGGAGTAGGGGGTACTGCTCTCATTTTTTTGGTGGCTAACCCCCTCGTGCCTCATTCAGAGCCCGGACCCAGAAAACCCCCTCGAGAGCCATTCTTTATGTCTCCTCCGCGGCGCAGATTAGAGCAGCAGTGCTAAGAAGGTCACCGCGAAAATGAAGAGAGCAAAGCAGGACTACAGCTGGGGACCCTGCCCCGGTCTCTTCCCCTCTCCCTCTTATTAGCAAATCAAAGCTGCCTCCAGAAAGATTCACACTCCTCACCTGATTTTGTCCTTTTCCGCTAATCACATAGCCACTTTGCCTTGACTGACAGTTTTCTTTATAATTGGCCCATGATCTGGCAAGGATCTAATAACCAGAAAATCCCCTCTGAGGGTCCGCCGGGCTTGGGCGACCTGTCTCCACACACACACACACACACACACACACACACACACACACACACACACACACACACACACACACACACACACACACACACACACTGCCTCCACCATCCCCCTAACACCATCTGCAGAGGGCCGTTGCCATGCCACACTGTTTGTGCACAACAGCGGCGAGCTAATCTTAACGTTCAATAATGGTGTGAATATTCAATGAGCGGCCCAGGCAGAGGATCCACAGTAGCACAGTCTAATTACTGTTCATTTGCCAGAGTATCAAAGCCTAATTACTGTTCATTTTAATGCTCCAGAGAGAAGGGAGGAGAGTCAAGGCAGGGTTAGAGGAAGATGCCCTCCAGAGATCAGTCAGTCAGGCTCGATCTGTTTCCTTCGCCGGCTCGCAGCCGCCGCCGCCGCCGCCGCGTCGTCTTTGTGCGCGCATCCGTGTTTCCTGCGACTGTGTGTTTTATTGTGCGAGCAAACACGGCGAATTTCTTCAAACAAACACGTTAATCAATCACGGAGACAGCTCAGAGGAGGGAGAAAAAAGAAGACATGAGAGCAGGAGACGAAGGCAGGAGACAGGGTCCATAATCCCGAGCTTATTGTTCCTTTTCTCTTCTTTATCTGTTTAATGTGTTTTGGGTAAATATCAGACAAGTGAAGGGAGGGGACCGCCGTCACACTGTCTTTGCCTTCACCAGAAGAAAGCTCCTCGGTTTTTTTTTTTTTCCTCCCTCTCACCTAATCCTGACAGAAGCCACCACAATCACTACCTGCCACCCGTTTGACAGTTTCTGTCACCAATTAGCAGCTAAATCAGCATCTCCCCAAACAAGAAAACGAAGCAATTTATATGTCTTATGAATCATTATTTAGCGCTTGTCTGAGTGGGTTTGCTTCTCGTTTCATTCGCGCTCTCACTCCGTCACATTAGAAAGCAGACGTCGGTGCGGTCGGCGGCTCGCTGGTCCTCTCACATCTCCATCGGTGCAGGAGGCCCCGGTGGGCGGGGACAGACCCCGTCTTCCCCTATCAGGAAGTTAGTCCTGTGAAATTTCTACCCTTGCTCCACAAAATTTACAAGGCATCAACAAGCCCTTTAATGAGGCACACCAAGCTGTTCGCCGGCTTTCCCCATGATAGGATGTTAAATGAAAAGCTGCGTACGGCACGCACGGTTTGTTATCATTCAATCTGCTCGAGACGGCAAACTGGTCATTATCCAGCCATTATTTTCCTTGATTTACAGTCGCGGGTGGAGGAGGCGGTCGCTGCGGCGTGTTCTCCCCTCGGTGGGACGGATGGGAACCAGCTTGAAAATTTGCATTTACATGATCCGGCTGAGCAGCTTATTAGATCTGGATATTTATTTTCCACTTAAAGCGATGTTTGATTACACTTTAATAAAGAACAGGAAAAGCACTGAGCTGGCTGGGACTCGCTGATCCCGCCCAGTGGTTTCTCTGGGATTTTGTCTAATGAAATGAGGGGGACAAAACATAAGGCAGCACCGCCGAGGGGACGTGAGGGGGAAGACCCTGTAAACATCACATCCACTCCCTCAATACAGCTCAAGTGTTACTGTCAGGGAAAGACAGTCATAAAGGATAACAAGGAGGCCAACATTCAGATCAGACCGAGATATACTTCAGAGGTTGAACCTGCTGTTAGGAGGAAAATGGCAAGTTTGCATGAGGACAAATTAAGCCATGAGAGGAAGAGGTTTCACCCAAATCTGATGAGATTTCACTGAGTGCTAATATATTATTCTCAAATTCAAGAAATGGCACCAACTAATAGAGAAAGAGCATCATGTGCTCAAAGGTGACAAACTATGATTAATTTCATCAGAGGTTAATGTGGGAAAATAGTAAAAATCATCACAACATCAAGCCAAAAGTGATGTCGTCAAATTGCTTGTTTTGTCCAACCAACACTGAAATATTCAGTTTACTATCATGTAAAACAAAGAAAAGCAGAAAATCCTCACAATTCAGAAACCAATTCTTAAACCAAAACAATTCCTGAAGTAGTTTCAGGATTTTTGAGTTGATGAACAAATAGTTAATAGAAAAATAGTTTAAATTCTAATGTGTTGTATTTTGGATTATATGACGACAATGCTGAGTTTTCTGTCATGAAATTTTGCAGCAATGTGATGAAGAATATTGAGATGTCCCATATTTAAAAGATCCATTACCATTACATTACAATAGTAGTTTGTAACAATAGTTATAGTCAGATTTTTTTCCACAAAATAACATGAATCTGCTCCTTCTTCCTCACTGAAACATCCAGAAATATGAATATGCAAATAATGTTCATTCAAAAAAAAAAATGTAACTACTGAACCATGATGTGTCCACATCTCACTTGTGTAAGGAATGAACTGGACCACGATTGGCTCCAAACGATTTGTGATGTCAGAAAGTCCTTCGGGTGCGTCATCGTGTTAAAATGAATTTTGAGGTAACAGCAGAGAAACTTTCGGCAGGTGAACATGAAACCAGCGTTCTGGTGTCAAACATCATTTTGCACAAACATCCCATGTGTTTATTTTATCCAGCTTTTCAACTGAATGTCAAAATGTACTATATCAATAGATTAATGATGTAGTATACTGATATTAAAAATACAGGTGATAGAATCAAACCTAATGTGTTTGCAAAATTTGTGATGCTCAAAAAAAAATAATTTTATCCATAAAATGACTCAAGCGTTGTTCATGTCTTCAGGGTCAGAGGTAAAAACTGGTGATTGAATAAGTATTGACAGTGACTGCACAAAAACAAACCCCGTCCCACCTGACAGGACATATGGGAATATAAAACAAATGAGCATGTCAGGCAAAGCAAAAATGGAAAATACTACCAGACTACGCGCCGTAATTGCTTATGGACATTTGCTTTAAGTCAAGTGATGTTACGCTTGACTTGATCAATATTTGCCTTGAGAAGCCATTAATAACCGAGTCACAGTTGATGAATAAGTCACAAACAGTAGACTGTATCTCTGGTGTAAAGGGAAAGGTCGTGATCCGCGACGGGGGCGGCGAAGGCGAGCTGCGCTTCGCCGACACGCCGGCTCATTTCTGGACTTCAAGATGATGCATGTGATCCGAACAATGGGTTCATTTACAGGCACCGGAGGCGGCGCACCTCACAGACGGCCAAGCAGAAAACTGAGAGCCGACGACAAAAGGTTGATACGCAACACTTTCTGAAACCTTACATACGAGTTAAAACTTCACTACAACGGACTCACACACACCTTTCCAACACATAAACACACACACACACACACACACACACACACACATAACTGCCCTCCTCTCCCAGTTCCTGTTACTCCAGCTCGTCGTCCACCGAGGAGCTCGAGCACACAGAAACTGCAGAGGTGAGCCTTTGGCCTGGAGTGCCCCTCATTTAAGACAATCGACAAAATCAATAAAGTGAAGTATGTTTCCTGGCTCCTTTGGCTCGGCTCCCGCTCCCGAAGCGTTCCCTCAAGTAACCCGCTCCAGCTGAGTTCTGTTACTGCAGCTCTTCCCCCCACGTGTATACATCCTCGACCGCTCTGTCTCCCCCTCAGCAAACTGAAAACTCCACCAACACAAACTATACGGTGTTCTCCTAATGGCCAACGCAGCCGAGGAAAAAAAACAAACCCCGGCCTCGGCGCAAACGCCAGAGAGTGATCTCAAAAGCTGCTCTCGAAAAGCCTCAGACAAAAGCTAACGCAGACGCCTCAGTTACAGGAGAGGAGAGAGTGTAATTAAGAAAAAAATATATGTTTTTTTATTATCAGATATTGATTAGCTATTGAAGAATGACTGGTTAAATGATGATGTCACAGCTGCTGTTTGCAAATTATGAATTCCTCTTTTTGAAAATCACGATTTTATTTAAGGAGAAAACCAAGCTAAAATGCTAATTAGCATGACACACAAAGAACAGCTGAGGCTGATGGGACTTCTGTTGACATTTAGACTTGACAATGGCGCTAGATGAAAAGTCAGAGCATCAGAAAAGATCTCGCCTTGGCTGTACAAGATTCCGGGGCAATCCATCCAATGATTTTAGTGAACAGAGGCATTGTGGGTTTATCCTCTGGGAACAATGAGTGTTTGGACGAAATGCTCAGTTGATGTTAACACATTTTAATCAATAACTGAAAACTCTGAGGACCATCAATGTCTTCATCAGGATAATTCCTAGAAGATACTAAAAGTGAAATTCATCCCAGCACACTCATCTGGACTGAAGGAGTGAAGTAAATTCTCTGAGTTTCCATATCTCTCCCTGTTCGTCTTCTCCGCCACTGAAAAGCACCATAAAGATCATGTTTTAAAACAGATGATGCTTCAGTACAAAGCTCCGCTCACACACCCTAAAGAAAGCTTTGTGCCCAACCATCAGCACTTTCAGTAAATATCACAAAAGGGTGATGCTTTCCCTCTCTCTTTTTTTTTTTTATTCCCAGTATGCCCAATTAGCGAGCACCTTGCTGGGCGAGCGCTGCCACCATTGGTTACTGTACAAATGGGAGGGGGACTGAATAAATCTTGGGATTTTTGAGTCTTTGATTGACGGAGAGACGTCCCCGGGCTGTGTACCCATCATCACAAGAGTCAAACATACCAGGTACTAAAAACTGCTCGTGTGTGTTGGTACAACAGAGAAACAATTTGTGTTTGATTAGGAGTTCATCATCTGTAAAACACAGGAAGTAGTTTGGTCTTTCTATAAAATAAACTGTATTTAAACATATTGTCTTTGTCAACTGTCCAAAACAAAAAGGGCTTTTACAGTCCAGAAATAGTTTGACATTTTGGGAGACTTTGATGAGAAAAATGACGACCAGCGGCTCCAAAGCAAACCAATTAACACTTCTTTGTTTTAATTATAGGCTACCAAAAATAAAAAATGTAAAAAAAAGGGGCGTTGTGGTTGATTTCTGAGCAGGACAGAGGAAGATGTTTCCTCCGGTCTGAAGCTGAAGCTGAAGCCGTCTCCTGGCTGCAGCTTCGTATTCAGACACGAGACCATATCGACCGTCTCAACCGACTCTTCACAACAAAACCAATATGTCAAACTGTTCCTTCAATCACGTGCTCATATTCACTGAAGCAGAAACAGNGTATGTAAAGTGCCTTGAGATAACTGTTGTTGTGATTTGGCGCTATACAAATAAAATTGAATTGAATACATACAATAACAACGTGAACATGCTGATGTGATGATGTACGTCATCTTCGAGTCATAAATGAAACATTTGAACGAAACGATGACCAGAGTTTCAGGGATTCATCCTCTGGAATCATCACTACTTTTAGTTTTAATATAATAAACGATGCTTTCATAATGTAAACACACTTGGTAAAACAGATCTCATATCACAGAGAACAATTATGATATGTAACTTTAGGCTGGATTGTGCTGCAGGGGCTCTACAGGCTGATACAAGCCGAGCTGGTGGAAACAGCAGTGATGTTCTGTTTTATGTACTGACAGTGTAAACTGAGCTTAAAGCCAGTTTGTTGAATTCTGTTTAGTAAGTATGAAATGCTTAGATTAGTGTTACTCTGATAGGATTTAAAGCCGGTGATGTGGATCCGATCTGGAACAGTATTAGCTGTTATGGAATTTATGCAAATTTTCTCTGCGTGAACTCGGAGAAATCACATCTGAGGAAATGTAGAACACTGTTGGTTTTTGTGCAATTACTCATTCATTACATCTTCGGGTTTTGAAGGCGGCAGAACCATCATGTTCTCATTGAGTGTCTTCCCCTCTTCCCGGGCATGGCGTGTGCACGTCAATCAAACATGACAGCTATTTACACTGGCTGGGTGAGATGAAAGGTTCTGGCTCCATCGCTCAGGCCCCGCTCACCTAAGAGAGCGGGAAAGACGACGACAGACAAAGCGGGAAAAAGGCCTGTAAATTTTTATATTCTGGGCTGTCTCGGATGCTTTCCTAGGGCGGGCGTGCCGGCGTGCACGCAGCCTCGCGGCGGCGGTGAAGACGTGTGTGAGCGCGTGCAGAGCCGCAGCACAAACACACACACACGCTCGGTTGCTAATACGGCTTTGCCAGGCTTTGATGTTCAAGGTGCTGTGTCTGTTGTGCACGTCTGTCCTCTCAAATCATCTCCAGCGCTGGGAGTAAAACACGGAAACAAAGGCAAACAACATATTCAAAAGTGTCAAACGACACATCCGGCGTTTCATGTTCGCTGGATTCCAGTGACATGGAAGCAGCTTCAGTCAGTTGAGATGCAGGACGGGCGGCTCCTGCAGGAGGTGAGAGGTGAGAGAGGCGGGGAGGAGCCACCTCTGCCGTGAACCGTCCTCCAGCAAAAACCAGCTCTAATGAGACTCTGGATAAATAGTTAAAGGCCTCAGATTTACTCATGCAAAGAAGAAAGGCTCCGACCTGATGCACAGAGCAGCGGCGTCCACAGGAAACTAATCCACAACAATTCTGATGATTCATAATTCAAGTCACTCATCAAGCAAAAATGTCAAACAATCTCTGCTGGTTCCTTTACCACAAATCTGCTGAAACACTGCATCAACACTAGGGGGCGTTAATCTGTCCGATTTCCCAATTCAATTACCAATCGATTCTCGATTCTCTCTTACCGATTATTGATTTTCCATTTGACAACAGTAACCCAAAATACACCACCATGTTATTGCTCCATAAAAAAAAACAGTCTGTTGCTGAATTATTTGTTTAACTAAAAACAAATGTCCACATTTGCAAATTAATGTCCACATTTTGAGTTTTTTTTCTTCCTGTAGAACAAAAAAACAGCTCTGGAACTTTCTGTGTTCACAGCTGTGTCATGTCTTGCACCATCATGAAAACTGAAATGGCAAAACTTGTTGTAGCTTTACTAGCTTATACACTGAACAACACAGTGTTTTAACCGTCCAAGTTATACTAAACAACAATCAGTGCCTAGAACGACCAGATTCTTTGCACTTCTTCGACCATTTCACCCATTGAAAATGTAATAATTGATTCATACTCATCCATAGAGATTAATCAATAATCAATTTTTTTCACCACCCATAATTATTAAAGGCGACATGTTTACTGAGGACAACTGTGTATTTTCAAGCACGTTTCTCTCTTTCATGCATCAAAGCAATAACTGGAAAGGTGGCTTCCAAAAAGGTATGAAAAAACATGAAGGGATCCAAAATACCAACATAAACTTAAATAAATAGGAGGCTGTCGGCAAAGACGTAAAGGAAAACATACAAAAACACCAGATTAGTCCTTTAATGATGCTTGAATTGCTCTTCATGCATCACAATCTGTCCCACAATTAAAGACCTCAATTCAATTTTATTTGCATAGCACCAAATCACAACAAAAGTTATCTCAAGGCACTTTACGTTCAGAGCAGGTCAAGACCATACTCTTCATGATATTTCATATAGAGACCCAACAGTTCCCATCATGAGCAGCATTTGGCGAGGAAAAACGTCCTTTTAACAGGCAGAAACCTCAAACAGAACCAGGCTCAGTGATGGGAAGAGATCTGCTGCTAAATGTTTCTACTGACATTAATATGAGGCTTCTTCTTTGGTTTTTCTATTTTGTCATCAACAGTAAAAGTATTTCCTTTAATTTGCTGACACAGTTTTTCCTATGAGAGACACTGTGACTGACACGTCCAAGTTCTCTCAGCAGGTCAGAGACACAAAGGGTCATGGTCCTGGTTGAATGTGTGCCAACACTCACCAACTTGTGTGAGGGTCTTCGGTCTCTTCTGTTGGTTTAAAAACGGATACAAATGCCTGTGATTGTAAAAAGCACGACCATGTGACTCGTGTCGTTTACAGGAGCCGGAGCTGATCACCGCCTCGCTGCTACAGCTGCGACTCTCAGCTCCTCTAATAAACTGCTCACTTGTGCGTGAAGCGACAGAAAAAGGCGTCCGTGTCGGCGCTCGTGCCAACGCCGGCCTCTGAAATGATAATGACGTGAGTGCGGAGGAAAAACAAGTGCGCCGGCTTCATAAATCACTTCAGAACATGATAATAGTGGCGGAAATAAATTTGACAATTATTGGCTGAGGGGAAACTTTTTCAAATAAACAGCTTTATGGTAAGTCATATCACTTGGCAGTTGATCATCATGATCACTCCTGGATTGTCCCAGAAGGTGGCATATTTATTAGCATGCAACAGATGGGAAGCATGCGTTTTCCTTGCTAAGGCTGCTGAAATTGGTCTTTTGGTGGCCGTATAAATATGATGAACTGGAGCCCATAACAGGCAGTGGATGGCACACAAGGACAAAATGTCCAAATGAGCAGCAAAAGCCGCGTTGTCGCTGCTTTACAGCGGTGCCATCAATGATTGATCTACACCCCGCTGAGCCACTACAGGAAACAAAGTACGGAGCCTATAATTTAGTCGGAAAACAATGCATGAGACCGTCGGCTTGTGCATCCATTTCCACACAAGCATTCCCCGGTGCAGATAGATCATTAAACTAGCAGGCGCTTTGCAATATGGTGCAGTCAATGTCAGTGAAAAGATGGGACAATAAAGTGAGGCAGGGGGCTGCAACAGCAGGGAGAGAGCACGGAGATGTATTAATGTCACATAGGCTTTAGCCTGCCTCCTTAAGCCCTGCAAAGAGTCAGCCAAGCCAATTTCCATTATCATATTGATTGAAATAGTTCATCATAGTGTAATTTTAGGTTTATCGCCGCCCGGCTGGGAATAAGACCAAAGCATTATCCGACAAAAGCTATTGTTCCAGGGGACGTTGGGCTGTTCCAGTTCATTGATGGAGTTGATTAAGTTTAAATGAAGCAGACACTGGATAAAAGTGAGGGTATTGACCAGCGAGCGGTGCGCCGCGCTCGAAAAAGCCCGATACACGCGGAAAAGCAAGATTTGCTAAATGCTCTAATCTTCAATCAAATCTAACATCAATACGGACAAAGTTTGGTAATGAGAGATTCAATGAAGCATGCAGCAGAGAGAATTAATCCCCCTCGCCTAAACTGAGTTCAACTTTGAAGCCTGCTCCTCAGGATGGATGGTTATCTAAATGCTAAATAAGAAACGTATTGTACTTTTCACAGCATACTAATCATTGGTTCATTTTGTCTCCCGTATTTGTTCTCTCACACATCCCGCTTGTTGATCTGCTGATTAGATCAACCTTGGACGCTGGAGGAGAATGGAATAATGAGGCTGCCGGGGGGAGCTGATGCACAGCGGTGTTCAGGCCTGTGGGGACGCTGCCGCCGCCGCCGCCACCGCCGTGTCCTGTTACAGTTCACAGAGCGGGAAATTGGGCAAAAAAATGAAGAGCATTTAAAGTGTGGTGTCAAGACGACTTCGCACTGGTCCACAGGTTCAAACCATTCTGAATGTTCGAGCAGCGTAGTTAGTGGTTTACAGAGGGCAAGAAAAACTAATTCTCAGATCAGAGAAGTTCACAATCGTTTCAGAAAATCAACAATTATGTGCTTGTTATTCTCCCATGTGTTAAAGCTCACTCTCACAAACCAGAGATCCAACCTCAGAAACACTTAAAGATCCTCATCAGACACAGGAAGACAGTTTGAAAAATAATTTAGTTTTTCCATTAAAAAGTTCAAATAATTAGTTGATCTTCAAAAAAAAAACATGGATTCATTCATCCTCTTCAAAAAAGCAGAAATGTAAATATTCAAAATGGCTGACTAGAAAACTTCCTCTTCTTCTCTAACGTCCATGTTTTTGCACTGGAGCTTTCAAGTTACCACAATTGGCTCAAACTAGTCGTCATGTCCCAAAATCACAAACCGCTCATCCACACGTCTTAAACAGAAAAACTGTGAACAAACATCAGGCTGCACAGCAACAACATGCAAAACACATTTTGAGCAATGAAGCAAAGTCAGTTCAGAGTGATGTCAGTTAGTTTAGGCCTGAAGAGCTAAAACTACCCAATACTTCACATGAACTAAACCAAGAAATGAGCAGATACTTGTTTGTTTTTTCATATTCAGCTCAGGAGGCTTCAGACAGGGACCTGCTGGGGGCCTCCACCCTCATGTTGGCCTCCATCAGGAAGAGGATCTGACCCTGATTCACAACATGGACTCAACTCATTCACACAGTTTCATATGAGGACGTGTGTTTGAATCACAGCGTTAGATGGATGGGTAAAGTTTTACCTTCTGCTGCTCAGATGTCTTCATTCAGTCTGAAGCCTCCGTCACGTGAATCAATCCAACATCCGCACAAACAGCGCATTTTCCACCACGTCCAAACTGAAGCCTCACAACTTTCTGACGCTATAACTTTGTAAACTATTCTCGGACTGATCAGCGTGCATTTACGATCAATGTGCACATCCGGGAAAAAAAGCGTCTGAAACAGGTTCAAACTTGAATTTCACGCTTTCTTCGCGCGACACCTGAACCACTGCCAGATTTTTTTTTACATGACGTCATGAGCTAATTAAGCGCCACGTGACCTTTTAAACTCTTCAGACATAAAGACAAAATTGTATTATTTTTAAAAAATCAGAAAAATAAATATCAATTAATTCATTAATTTATTCATTCATGTTTTGTATGAATAGAATTTATGTGTTCGATGTTGTGTCTATTGCAAACCTGACTTTTTAATCTATGACCACATAATGGAGCATAACGGAAATGAAATATAAAACTTATTTAAAAAAAATATAAAACTGCTATAATTCCATTTTATTTAATTAGTTAGTTTGCTTTTTTATCACCCTAAGCAAAAATCATCTGATGCCACATTGATTAAAAAAACATCAGTAGAAAATTCATAATGCTCAATATAAATGATAATCAATTATGTTTTTAGAGCAACAGAGAAGCTTTAAATGTTTACATCACATCTTCAGGTGAGAGTCCAGCAGCAGGATGAAGGTGCGTGTCAGGTGAGTGGAGCTGCTGACGTGTATCCAGGTAGGACACCTCCCTGCACACACACACACACACACACACACACACACACACACACACTGAGCTCTGATTTCTTCTTCTGCTGCTCCACTGTGAGTCTGCATGTGAAGACTTGTTGGGGCTTTAATTTCTATTTTAGAAATAAAAAATAATAAAAAACCTGCCTGTGCACCAAATCCGTCAAATTCACATTTATCACACAACATTTTTTTTTATATTCTTATATTTGTGTTTATACCCTTGAAAGGTCTAAATAAAGACTGTGAGTTCCTCCCATCAGGTCTTAAGCGGACCAGATATCAGCTCTTCTTAACTCGCACTGTTTATTTCCATCATTATTTGCATTTATTTTTTTCATTTATTATTTTTGCAGGATGCAGGTAAAGTGTTGTCACAGTGCTGAGTGGGTTTTTCCACTGTGTTTTTTTTTTTTTTTTCCATTGCAGAGATATGAGCTGTGGGACACGAGCCGTGTGTTGTCAGGATCCCATATAATCTGCATGTTTGTTTCTTAAACAGGGCATGTTCACTTTATCCCCCTTCTTTCTGTGCAAACCGACAGCGGATGCAAACCCCGGAGAAGCGCAATAAAACAAACTGAGGCTCTCAAAGGTGCGCAGCCTCTTTGTACCTGCGCGTTTTGCCTGTTAGCTGCACATCCTGTGTCTTTTCATCTGTCAGTTATTCCCCCTCATGTTTTTGTCATTTGCTCTGTATATTCATTTGTCGCCTGCTATTTTTTTTCTTCCAATGCCTGCACACACCCGAGGTTGTAATTAAATTTTTCCCTCAAATGCAACAAAGGAAAAAGATTTTTTTTTCTTCTGGGATGTGTTTGATTGCTGGTGTCTGTGCAGCTCCTGCAGACTTGAGAGCAAAGCAAAAAGGGGGGGATGTAGTGAGGAATAAAAAAGGAAAGGAGAGGAGTCACCTGCAAGAAGAGGAGGTGTGGAAGTGAGCTGGACTTCAGCTGCATGAGTCCAGTGCAGAGGATTATTCCTGAAAGGTTGCATCAGTAAAAACATCATAAAGTGAAGTGAAGCTTTTGCAAAAAAAATAAAATAAAACAATCAACAGTTTTTATTCTGAATGCATGACTTTTATTTTGCAAAATTACCACCTTCATTTCCTGCTATTATTTCCTTTTTGTTCCACTTTCTTTCCCCCATTATTATTATTGTTTGTTGTCTGTTTCAGTTTCACCCACTTGCTGTGTTTCTCCTCTCTCAGAACGAAACGAGCAGCTCCCCCTGCCGGCCGCTGGCGGAGCTGCGCGGTGGCGTCAGCACATGAAGCTCCTGGGTTTCACTAAACAGTTTTTAATCCCACAGAGCCGCTTCACACTCCTCTAAGTGATTACTGGATGCAATCACAGCAGCAAACATCCACTTTCTGTGTGAAGGCATCAAAGCACATGTTCATGTTTTTTTTTTTTTTTTTTTTTTGCAGTGTTTTTTTTCTTGTGTGGATGTGGTGCAAAGATACACGCAGGAAATCTGGCTGAATCAGTGTGGATGAAGTCCAGATTAAAGAGGAAAGTCAAGGGTGTAATATGATGGATGACTGCAGACATGAGGCTCAGAAACAGACACGTTAAGGTCTGATTTTTTTTTTTTCTCTTTCTCTCCCCCCTCCTCACTTTATTCTCCGGCCACACAGAAACCCTGCCTGACTCGTCATTTCTGGCTCATATTCTACATTTCTCCCCTCATCCAAATCAAAACCTCTCTGCTCCTATTCGGCTTGTCAAACCTCCAGTTTAGTGATGTAAAAAAAAAGGAGGTCAGTGCGAGCCCGGCGGGATGCAGGGCAGCTGCTCCCTGACCAGCTCCCATCACACCTACTGCAGCTCGCGCTCTCCGGGCACGTGGAGGCGCAGTAATTAATAGGAAATAATGATGTTGCCGAAGGTGCAGCATCGTTTCTGAGGACGTCGAGTGTGGGCATATTGCTGGCTGCATTATTAATCTCTTTACTGTAAATGACACAGTGTTGCACCATGATGCTCATGTTTGTGCAGGGAAATATGTCGCGTGGATAAAAAGGCAAAGTGATGCAAAATTATGGGCTAATTTTAATTAATCGAAATGTAAAATTATTGCACATTTGAAGGCTTTTTTTTGTATTTATGCACCAAAATTGCAAAAATAAAAACGCACCCATCAGCTGTGCAAACACACTGAGCTCATCTGTTTCAACATAAATCCTCATGCAGCATCAACATTTGTGTCATTTAACAAACACAATATTCGTCTTCTTTCAGAATAATAAAAAAACAACAACCCTCTGACTCAGGTAATTACTGCAGATAATGTAATCGCACTTGTCTGCCCAATTAGCTGAAACAATTATTGCAACTTTGACTTTAATTACGTCTCAATTTGAAGGCTGGCTCCGGTCTATAATTCAGTGATTAAAACCCTCTTTGCCCCGGTGCCTTTAGGGCAGCACATGATTAGGACCTGTCAGCTGCTGCGGTGAACAGGCAGCCATGCGTGTTGTGCAACATGACCTGCTGTTGTTAAACCTTGTCAACATATTAACCTGAATTCCCCAGTCATTATAGACTGAATGCATGAGAGGACAGAAACGTACACATATGTAATTGTAATTGAAAAAATAAAAGATAATATTTTCTTAAGTGTATAAACAAAGTGTCACATAATAAAAGACATGAAAATCAAAATGTGCAAAATTTTTAAATTATCTGTTTATGACTTCCTGGTCAAGCTGTCAGAGAGTTCACCTCAACTGTTAAATCTTGTTGCTGAAAGGGAATCAAAACTCCTGAGTGGTGGGATGTTGGATCATTACATGTAGACAAACAAAAATAAAGAGGTTTGACAAGAGGAGAAAGGCTGTTTGGGAAGGGCCAAAAGGTTCATCTGAGGCACATTTGATCCTTGTCAAAATATATTGATTCGCGTTCTTTCAAGAGACAGTTGATGTCTTCCTTAATTTCTGACTGGCCATCTGGACTGACTGATGAGGGGAGACGGCTGCTTTCTTTGTAGGCCAAGAGTTAATGTGGCAGGAAGCCGATAAATCACTTAGGAAAATCATCATTACTCATAAAATAACGTGAAATTTTCCTGCTGGATAATTCGCAGTAGAAAAGGTCACTGATGTCATTGTTGTGT
The DNA here is from genome assembly GCA_037975185.1 of Centropyge bicolor. Lineage (NCBI taxonomy): Eukaryota > Metazoa > Chordata > Actinopteri > Pomacanthidae > Centropyge > Centropyge bicolor. The sequence continues at coordinate 1,529,031 of JBBMOC010000069.1, forward strand.
TTCATGTGTGATCCCATGCTTCACACACACAGCACAGTGTCTTTGCATAAGTTGGCAGTGTGGCCGAGCAGCGGTGCAGCCTGGGCCTTAGGTTTTTATGAATTTCCCCTCAGCCACAATCAGTGCAGCCGAGTTTCCTTTGGTGTATCCAGAGGTGAATAATTTATGGGAGGATAAAAGCGTTTGTGGTAGAGAGCTAGACAGTCAGACAGTAGAAGGAGGCTGGCTGGGAATCCCCCCCCCCAACACACACACACACACACACACCAAACCCCTCCACCCCGCCCCAGCCCAGCTCGCCCCTCGCCGCGTGGTGGCCTTGCACGATACCTCCTCGGACGGCTGCTTGAAGTGCAAATCTGTGTTCCAACTTGTTCCCGGTGCCTGTCAGCATGTTTTCCTCTTGTCAGCAGCGATTGAGTGCGGGCCTGTGTCACCCTTGTACCGCCGCTGTAACAGGATCATTGACAGGCCAGTGACACTGCCCAAGCAGATAATGGAAACCTATTGATTTTTCTCCTTTTTTTTCTCCCTCTTTTTTTTTTTCACACAGCCGGTCTGTGGCACTTCTGAATAACTGGCCAAAGGACAGGTCATGATCAATGGTGGTGGTGTCTGGATCACGGCTGCCACAGACACTGAATGGGAGGGGGAAAAAAACACAAGACTAGCTGACAAAAAAAGTCTGATTAGTCTTATTATTAATGCACTTTGTCAGGATGCATTCGTCATCAAATGCAACCAGTCAGAATCCAAATTTTAATTCACTATAGCTCATAACCAAACATATAAAACACAAAGTAATTCTGGTGCGTCCTCTCATTTTAATTTGCTAAGTCAACAGCAAGTGTTACTCCTGAATGAAACGCAGGTTCTTCTGTTGTGTGCGTTTGCAGTTTTAATGGAGCAGGGTCTCAGGAGAGGAGGCCCCTTTGATACCCATGGCAATGATAAGCATGCATTGGCTGCCTACCATTGGACCCCCGTGGCAGATGGTGAGTGAGGGTCCTGCAACAACACATTTCTTTATGTCAGCCTTGTCCCTCTCTCTCTCTCTCTCTCTCTCTCTCTCTCTCTCTCTCTCTCTCTCTCTCTCCAGCCAGTGGAATAATGAAAAGCCCAATTCTGGTCATGGCTAACTCAATCTCATTATAATCTCTCCTTTTTTATTCATTCGGCCCCTTGGGATGCTGTCTGCCAGCGATGTGGCTTTCAACCTCCAGAGAGAACATCTTTTGAAACAGCCAGGAGACCTAATGAAGTCACAGAGTGGCACAATTATTTCCCAAAGAAGGAGCATTAATGTACTTCAAAATTCCCTCCGGAGAGGCATGATGACAATTGGTTTGTACAGCTTTGATCGCTGCTTTAAATACTGCCCAGGATAAACTGCAGGGTTAGCCCCCTTTGTCACTGGTAAGTAGAAAACCCAGAAGTGGCTATCAAGCACTGGATACATCAAATAGTCAGCCTGCGACGCTAACAACTGCAGTTTAAAATAGCACATAGCCCTAAAATTGCTTTCTGTTGGGAATAATGGTGCAAAAAATATCAGCCTGAACGTATGTTTCATCCAAATGAGCTGCAACAAATAAAAGTGTCCTGGATGTTTCAGGGAGACAATAAAACACCTTTAAACACTGAAAGAGTCGACGCTTTAAAACATTTTAATGCAAAATCTTCCTGTTTGTTTGTTTGCAGCACAACAGAAGTAAATAGAGTAATAGATTACATGATAAACACGAGACAAACTTCATCTGTCTTCCATAAAACAATCATTTATTGATGATCTTTGTTGTATCATTGCTGTCATGTGATCGCCTTCATTTCTTCATGATGATGATGATGAAGTTAAGGAGTCCAATGCAAACACAAAATCATAAAACAGACCTAATATAAAAATATATTGAAGTATTACTTCCTGTGCAGCAGATTCCAGATTCCAGTAACTGGAAGTTTGGAGCAGCAAAGATAAAGTCATGACCGTGTTTTAACTCAGGTTGAGTCATTATAACTGACTTTCAAATAGGAACAATAATATTAATATAGAACTAGCAGGACTAAAGACAGAGTGGATAAACACTGGGATCATGGAACAACTGATTTTCCTGTTCAGCTTCTTCGAGGAGCTGTGTGAAAAATCTGTCTCTAATAAAAGCTTTAGTATATTTGGCTGATTAAGAACAATTCAGTCAATGTGTATTTAAATTTAGTGACACGTTCAGATCATGCATGTTTATTATTAATGTCTCTGATTTCTATATAAACAATCATCTACAAAAAGTTGTTTCAGAGTCTAAGTCTAAAAACCATCAAGCCTGAGTGCATTTATATTAATGTTCGTCATAATAAAAAATGTGCTGCTGCTGCTGCATGCCTGTGATTTTCAAATCTCCGGATTAACATGTGAATAAAGGTGAAATAAATACATTAAATATCTAAATAACATTTCGTCATTAAAGCTTAATATTTCTTTGATTTAAATAAACCTACAGTTCGTTATTTTTCTTATAACTATATATTTTAATACAAAGTGAAAAACACATCAGAGGCAGCCGACTGAAAGCAACATATACATTCATTCAATACAGAACATGTTGATGTTTTTCTGTCTGATATAGAACTTTAAACAAAAATACTGAACACAGTTGAGTGTTTTGGCAATGGGCTCGATCAGACTGTGTGTGAAGAAAAGAAACGTCCTGGGAAAAACGACGGACCCTGAAAAACATTCGGTTCAGCCCAACCATCGCCCATGTTCCTGGAAGCTCGAACCATCTCTGCTGCTCTGCAAAACAAGCACCGCGTTTACAAGTTGTAAACAAGTTTGGAGAAAAGGTCACATGCAAATGTTCGGCAGCGTCTTCGGTGTGAAATCTGAGCGTGATGTCACTAATTACAACGGATTCTTCTTCATGTGACACGATGAGGAAAAAATAATTCTTACAACATGTTGTAACTGTCAAGGCTTCACGTTATAACTAGAGGCTTTTCTCATTATAGGAAGACGTCGTTATGGGGGTTGTAATAAGAGGCAGATTGCAGGAATTACACTGATGGCTGAAGGTGAAGCAGGAGAACAATGAGAGAACGAGCTGTCCCAACATCGTGCAACATCCCCAGTGTCACTTTGATGACGAGAGACGCTCCCTGTGATGCAGACACACAGGTGAAATCCTTCAAAGCATCCACACGCTAACGACAGGCCTGCTCATCACAAGAGCAGCTCGGCTCAAAAGCAAAGTGAGACATGAGCTTAATTGAAAATGCTCATGTGTTTTATAACCTTTTAACCTTTCTCATAAAAAGAGGACGATATTGAGAAATGTGTCTTTTCATAATTGGGGAAATTTGTCTGTATCACATTGCAGGAAATTGAGACATTTGGATATTGTTGTCGTTCAGTTTTCTCATTATAACAAAGTGTCACAATAACAAGGCACTTTTGTTATCATGGCCAACATAAGAGAACAATGTGTTTCTAACTGTGCTGTCAGACCATCTCAGATCCGAGAGAGGAATCCTGTCTGCTGTGAGTTTATAAGGCAAAGCATAGCATGAAAATATCTGATAATAAAGTTACATATAGTCTTATTAATATATACTATCAAGTTGTCTGGATTATATTTCTCTATAAACACTTGCAGGATTAATCTAAACAATATTGATTATACGTATAAATATTGTGCAAATTCAGGCAACTGGAAGATCAAGATTGATGAAAACTCTACTGGAGATCTGGCCGAGCACCAGACATGCTGATTTCTATTTTGTGATGAAGACCCAGGACCTCGACCATGCCGCTCCCTGAGTGGGGCACGCCGGTGTGCAGGAGGTGCCTCTGTAAGTGCCTGATCCAGTCCTCCTGGATGGACAGAGGGCCCTGGAAGACCAGATCGCAGAATCTGCAGAGAGAGAAGAAAAAGCTAAAACCGTCTTCCAGTGTCAAATGTGAACTGGTGTTTATTGTTTGTGTAGTAAAACTCGCCTCATTCCCTTTACCTCACTTCCTTTTCCCTCACTTCCTGTCCTTTCCTCATCTCTCATTGGTTGCCTCTCTTCTCCTTCACCTGTGCACTCCCTATTGAAGTCTGAGCCATCAGTCCATGTGTGTTTTTTCTTATGTTTTTTGTTGTGTATTCAATTGAAGAATAGAAAATAAATCAGCATATTCATGGCTGGTTCATGATAATGAGTTTATCCTGAATCCTCCTCCTTGACAGTATGGTTTGTTTTGATTGTAATAAATCTCTCAGTTATATATTCCACATGTGCACCGATTGGCCCAGGTGGGTCATGTGACGCACGCAGCCATTTTCCCATATGTGCAAGTAGTAGGCTACGACTGATCCAGGGAGCAATGCAGCAAGTGGGCAAAAATATAACCTGCGTTTGAAAAGCAGACACTGGTTGGACTTGGATTCCACTGACTGAGAGGAAATCTGATTTTTGAACAACTGTGTCTGAGGACCAGTGCCGGGCTTGTCTGCAGTGCGTACAGGAGACCGGCGTCGGCCCCAAAAAGTCCGACTAAGTCTCTCTGTTAAAGGTCAGGTTCCCCAGTAGAGGCCTGTGTGGACGTGGGCCTGCCACTACAATCAGGTGTCATGGCACATTCCACTCAAGAGGTGGCGGCATAACGGGGATCGTGTCACAGTGTTCTGCCAACACAGTTCCTTCTATCACCGAACGTATCATATAAGATCCATGGGTTTTGGAAGCTCCTCCATCATCAGTGAGGAAAATAAAAAGGTTGTGAACAACAAAATGAGCCAGAATAAATGAAGTGTTCCTCTTCCACCTGCCAGCTCTGTTGGTGGATTTCTCATTGCTGCATGAGAGCAGACAGTAGCTTATACAGAGTGATAACAATAAGAAATAGTGGAATAAAAATAAAGATATCTTCTTGTTTGGAACTAGAATGAACAATTTGTTACATATGTTTGTTTTTATATGTTTTAGTTGAATGAAATTAAATGAAAGTTTGAGTCTCAAATACGATTAAAAATTGAAACTCATATATGGAAATTGATATTTGAATTTTTTTTGTTTGTTTGTTCAGAAGGACCATTAAAGGCTCCAGTTTCACAGAATTGGAATTTTCTGTAAATTATTTCATGGTTCAGGCTTCACAGGGTTAAACAGCCAATCTGAACGTGGTTGCTTTCTCGGGTGAGTAGTTGTTCTTAAAGATTCCCCGGTGCTCTGAAAGAAGCAATGACAAGGTGTGTCGATAACATCTTCTCCTCTCCTTCACTTAAGGCCTACATGTGATTAGTGCCCTGGCTTCAGTCTTCACTCAGAGAATCCTGGGTACGTATGTAACCTTGCAGTCTGCGTACCTGCAGGTGAGTGTGTATATCTCAGCATTCAAGGAGGGTAGAATCTTCTTCTTCAGCCCAGGCCTTGGTCTCGGCTTCTTCTGTTTATAATCGTAGCCTAAAAAGACAAAACACTGCACAGCTTTATCTGAGGGAGCGAATTAAGTCGTCAACGGTAAGACGCATGAATAAATAATCATAAAGCCGAACTCTTATTCACCAACGAACGCCTATTGATGTTGACTGGAATAGACAAGTAAGTGAGATGTATTTTGGGGGTGATGAACTAATTCTGCTAATATCTGCTAATAAAACTTTCATCTCAGATATTTCTTCTTCATTTGGTTCCACAGATGTTTTCATATGATTAAACCACAGTTTTGAATGCGAGGCACAGGAAACACACATGATGACATTTTGTAAACTCACCTGATCCTTCAAAGATGGCGACCCTCTTCCTGTGTGCATAGGACGGCAGGTGAGCAGGAAATCCGGGAAACGTGCTGTTACACTGAACACAAACCTGATCTGAGTCACATTCCCCTGAAAGACAGAGAGCTGGAATCAAACTCAAAGAGAATGAGACGCACGGATCAAGACATTCAGGTTGAAATTATGTGATTACATTCGCTTAATCTTTAAGCTCCGACGGAAAATTTGATTGGATGATGTTGGTTTTAACGTAGTTTAGCTGGTCTTGAATCGAGGTTTAGGATCAGGAGAAAATCACTGTGTTTGAGTTCATGCAGTAATTTTATTATCAAGCAAAACTGTGAGTCCCACTGAGCTGGAAGCTTCCCTCCACCTGCCTCCATCAGAAGCATCTGATTTGCACTTTCCTGTTTGCAAAGTGTTACTGGTGAAGTTTAACACAATTTCCTGTCTTTTGGGGAGTTATTTTCACATACGCCACCTCATGAGAGTCACCCAGGACTCGGAAAAAAAATCACAGATCTGTTAGTCCTGTGACAGAAAACTGGCACCACTGAGCAACATGTTCAGACCTGGGATGGTTCAGTCCTTTCAAAATAAAAGGAATTTATTAAAAATGTCTTTAACTTGAGATAAATTAATTTCCCACTGATGCAAAAATGTCTCAACATGAAGAAGAAAAACACTGAAAAGACTAATTTGTGAGTCGTCTCAGACTCGAGGTGATGACACAAAGTGAACTTCAGCTCAACGATGAAAAACATCTGAATCCATTTTCAGGACAGGACACAGTAATAATGTCATACATTGATTCTAAATCTTCACCATCTTTTTTCAGCACCTAACTGAAAGTTTGATTTGGACAGACATTAAATGAAGCTGCGCCACGAGCTTCCAACTAAACATCAAGAGGATCTCATGATTTTTTTAACACGAGCTTCAAAAGCATTTGGGCAAAAATCTAATCTGCTGTTTTTTTTCTCTCTGAATGAAATGATTGTGAACTATTCTCACATTGTTTAACTGGCTTCTACCTGCAGCAGCTGTGAAGAGAGACTGAAAACCTTTAATAAAATATTGATGAAAATCAGAGGATTGAATGTTAAAAAGCTTAAACACCCCCCACTGTTAATAAAGGGGAAATACAGATGCAGTTTGATTCTACCTACACTGATTTTATCAACTGGCTATTTGCTGGAAAGAGCTGCAATAATAACATGTTTTACTATAATATAGAAATAGTTTGTGACCCTCCCCAACATTAGCTGTTATTATCAATAAAGCAGCCAAAGCTAAATACAGGTTTTATACCTTTGTACAGCAGGAATGAATCATGCAACTGATAGTAATTCACTTTAAAGTCAAAGAGCAGCATGTTTTACAATGATTCTAAAGTCTTTGGAGATGTTTTTTTCCAGACATCTACAAATCAGCTCTACTGTAGCTGCTCACTCATGTCAAGTCTAGTGCCTGAGAGTTCATACCAGGACTCCAGCTCGGTTCCTCTCTGCTCGTCTGGCTCGTCTCGGTGTAGTCTTTGGTCAACTCGCTGAGCTTCCTGGTTGCATAGACGTCCTGGTCGTTTCTGGCTGTGAGATCCAGACTTTCCCGTCTCATCTTGAGCAGCTGGACTAAAGTGCTTGACGAGGCCTTCGAGCCTCTTTGTGCTTCCACCCGAAGCTTCTTCCTCTCCGAGAAAGTCTCCGCCTCCTGTTTTGGTACGAAGCTGTCGAACGTGCGATGTGGACTCCTCATCTCGTACCGGATTTTCAGCGGGATGTCCGTCCTGGTCAGGACCAGGCCGCCGCCGAACCTCTGAGAGACGAAGGAGCGTGAGGGGAGGCGGCTCTTGTTGAGGAGCTGGAGGATGTTCCCATGTTCCTTCTTGTCCTGGAGGAGCTCGTTGAGGATGCACAGCGGAGACTTACTGGTGCTGCTAACGCTTCTACCAATCCGTTTCAGATGTCCCCTCACGTGGTTGGAGAGTCCGGTCGAGGTGTCGAACCAACCCCAGCACAGGGGACATGTGTGCTCTCCTTGGGTCTCTGGCTTAACGGCTGTAATATCAGATAAAGACTGTCACTTTTAAAAGAAAGAACAAACCAATATTTACAACATTAAAGGCTAGAAATGCTGAAGTTACTACAATTCAACCTTTTGGGAACACTAACATGTCAAAGTTCATCTTCTGGACACCATGAATATAGGCGACAAACATCATGGGGATTTTGGACCAAAGTGGTGATCCGACTCATTGACTGACGGACGCCGCATGTCTAAAAACTTAACTGCAGCTCTGTGATGGGTTGCAAACTCTCCTATAACTCTCCTTGCCTATAACATTAAATGACTATAATTCAAATCCATACTCGTACCTTTTCTCATTTTCCTCGTGCTGCACGAGATCCGTCTTCGGATTCGTGGCTGATGGTCCCTCAGCGCCACCTGCTCTGGCGAAACCATGTGGCGAGCGTTGTAGCTCAAGCCAACTCGGTGAAGGTGTCCTCGCACGTGATTGGACAGACCCACTCCGGACTCAAAGACAGCGGGGCAGTAGGGACAGGGCTTGTGTTCTAACCCCGGCGGAGGGAAGAGATCAAAGCGGCCACTGGCGGACGAATCTTCACCCCCCGTAGTTTCGACGAACTCCTCCTTGATTACGAGCTGCTCTATGTCGCTGCAGTCTTCATCGTCTTCATCCTCGAACACACCAGGGCTTTGGTCTTTGGCTGAAAACCTCGGCCTCTTTCTGCGATACCTCCGAGCGTACGGGTTCCTTTCATTCTCGCTGTTTTCCGAGAAGCCGCCTGTAGCTGCGCCGGTGTCATCACTGAAGTTGCTGCTGCCCTCGCAGCCTCTCTCCAGCTCCCCCTCTGCAGACTGTTTCTGGAGCCTCTGGCGAAGCCTCGGCGATACATTACCATTCAAATTGTCGATAGTGTTATGCAAGGGCGTTGACACTTTCCTCACGGATGGAGAATTTTGCTTTTGTAAACTCCCGCTTGCTCGGTCGCTCCCGCTACTCCGACAGAACATCTGGTCTAATTTAAGATTTCTGGCTGATGGTGAAGTATCGGTGGTTGCAGGACAGTTTGCCTGCTTCCAGCTGCCAAAAGCCTGGCAGCCATTGTTTTCAGCGTCTTCCTCCGTACAGGTGAGATCGGTTGCCACATCTAATTTTTCTTGCGGCTGTAGGAGTAATTTCCCGTGCTTGTCGACCCTCCATAAAGACGGCGAGAACATATTTTTGGTGCAACCAACGTGGCACCGAGGAGAGTTTACAGTTCTGTCTTTGGATGTTTGAATGTAAATGTTGTTACCGGAACAGTTGGGGAAACGAGCTGTTTCTACTAATTCTGACTGAGTCGACAGATTTGGCTTCGACCCAGCAACTTTTGACCGGTCAGCAACCTTTTTAACATCCCCACATTGTGATCGCTCTGAATGTCTTTCCACGACGACTTTGTCTCTGCTGCTGAAAAAACACATTTCCTCTGCATCGTTAGCGTGCGCCGTTCCCCCGCGCTGAGGCCGGTGTGTGTCGAGGTGTGCCACAGTGAGGTGTGCTTCCAGTGCCTGCCGTGTCAGCGTGATGTGGTTACACTCCTGGCAGAAGTAGTAGTGCTTCAGATTATCATGTGTTCTGGCAGGCTGGACAAAGATTTCAGGGCAATTACACCCGAAAACGCTCCGAGGGCACTGCCTGTCTGCGGATTCGGTGTTTTGGAGACCTTTGATTTCCTCCATAAGTTTTTGCAGCCTGTCTTGGTGAATAACGATGTGGCTCATGAGGGAGTTGCTATCACAGAACAAACGCCCACACTCCCTGCATATAAAGGGCTGTGGAACACTCGCTCTGTTCACCTGATTATGCTTGTCTAAATGATACATCATATGTCTATGGAAATGCATTTTTTCCTTGAAATTAACATCCTGTTCGACTTGCTCCGTCTTCAACTGTTCCACTTTCGGACTAAAACTGTCTTCATCTTCAGGGTCATTTCCCTCATTACAGCCTCCCTGTGCTGAGCTATAAATACAGCGCTCAGAGTCTGAGGCTGCGTTCCTAGAAAGATCTCTGAATGGCACAACAGAATATTTAATATGAGACTGAGCACCCGAAGAATCCTCTTTGTCGGCAATGTCAACATTTCCAACATCATTACCGGCGCCGACGCGCAGACGTCTGCGTGTGTGATTGAAGCTGTTGTTAACCTTTTCCTCTGAGCCTGACATGCTCCTTACATGTGTATTGTGCTTCGTGTCTCTTCGGTGCATCACTTCGGTCTCCAGCCTTCTGTCGTCGCGCCGGCGCCGCCCTCTCGCCGAATCCCATCTGATTACCTCGGCGTCATCGTAATCATCCGAGGAGCTTTCTGACCACTCCGCGTCCCGTCGAGATCTTGTTTTCCTCGTCTGTTTTGTCAAAGGTTTGCTAATGTGCATTTGCTCCGCGCCGTCACCCGGCGCCGCGCAATAGGCCAGTTTAGACTCATTCTGCTCGGAGTGAGGCAGCGGTGTGTTGACACCTGGCTGTGTGGCCAGTGTTTTTACGACGGGCCCCGCTGTGTTCTTCCAAGCGTCTGATTGAAGCTCACTAGGTGGTGGTAACACCTCGGGGCGCGTGTCCTTCGCCGCTCGCCACGCGGCGTCCAGGACATTGTTGGATAAAACAGTGCCTTTGTTCAGGACACAGTGTACCTCTGAGGTGGGGTGTGAAGCAGGTCCATTAACAAGTGCTCCTGAAGGCAATGAATTGCCTGCGTGGGGAACAGCGGGGACACTGCTGTATACAAATGGATTCGGCTGGGTTCCATTTAAAGGGTTTTCGTGTTCATCTGAGGACAGACCCGCAGCATTGTTCTTCAGGGAGAATGTGTGACTCTGTAATGGCTCCTGAGTACGACCTGGACTGTCACACACAGATTCCACGTCTTTGTCCTCCTGTGCTTTTGGCTTCAGATCAGACATAGCAGCGATACTTTCTGGAATACAAATCAAACAAACGATTAGCTGCTGTGTATTTCTAATTATTTCAAATTTAATCTTGCAAGCCTGATATTTCCTTTATTCAAGCACTGAACCATCTAAAGACAATTTACTGAAAGCAGGTGTAAATTACAAAATGAAACACTGCTGCACAACAGGTACAAAAAAAAAAAATCCTGCTGATAATGTGATGCCGTTAAAAAAATATTTTTTGGGGGTCTGTTCTCCATAAAATGAGAGCGGCATTATTCTGTGGCGCATTATGATTTTCCAACACCCTCTCTCGCCACCTCTCTTCACAACAAACCCTGCTGTTAGCCCTGAATACCCTGGCGAGGATGCTTAATTATGTGAGCGTACCTCTGGGATACAACCTTCCTGCCTCTCCACGTAAACTTCTCAGCCGTCTGCTAAAATTGACCAATTTCCATGGGAACAAAGTACACCTCCAATGAGATCATATTGCGTCTTATCACTCTGTGATGGTGCCAACACGGATCCCAGCATGAGACTGTTGCTACTTGAATCCTGACAAATTGGCAAGGCACACAATCTGTCTGCAACACAAACACAGACCCACACAAAGAAAACATATGCCTTCACGCACACACATGCAGTAAATTTCATCCTCAATCGGACGAAAACTGATATCTCTGCGTCATTAAATACGATTATAATCAGCGTACCATTAAACGTGTGCGTCTCACAACAGACTGCACGACTCTGTCCAGAGCTGATTTAGTTTAAAATGTATGCTCAGTGGAGTTGACATCCAGGGCTGGTCGCTCTCTACAGGAAGCAGCGTTGCTAACGAAGTGGTAAATTCAGTGTTAATGAGTGGCTTCACTGTTACCACCTCAGAGGTAAAACCTTCCGAGCTCCATATTCTCCCCATCTGTTGTGGTGTTAGAGGTTCGAAAGGGGAACAGACGCTCCGCATTCAAAGCCAGCGTCGCCGTTTCCCCCGAACGGCGGGGTGGCAAAACCATCAAAATATCTTGGTTCAAAATGTGAAAGCCTCATTAGCAGCCGACTCACACAACTCGCTTCTATATATAACGACCAGGGGTTCAAGAGAAATGTAATTTTTTAAAAATTCATTTGCTTCTATTTACTTCATTTAGTCGATGTTAAAAGGCTGACTTTGCCTTGCCTGAAGATATTTACAGGGATTATGAGCTTTAATACAGTTAAGCTGTATGCACAGATCAATCTGCGATGAGCTTTCACCAACCCTGGCTGCTTTTTTACCCAAGACGCTCGCCTCGTTTTTCAGTTTTCAAAAATGAGATTTAGGCGGAGCGTCGTCGTCATTGTTTACCGTCCGACAACAGAAAACCAACTAGAACACCTCACAGTCGTGTATCGAGCCGACTTCAGGCTTTTCATCCTCCTTCTCTCTGTTTGTATTTTTTAAGTTACTAAAACTTCTGGTGCAACTCAGGTCACATGATGATGTAAATCCAAGACAACAGTTTTTGCTCATAATTCTATTTTTATGAAGATTATCAAGTCACAGTAAGAGCTGTTTTTTACAGTCTGTCCTGGGAGCACAAACTGGCCACTTTATTAGGTACGATGGTCCAATGTAATACAATCCAATAGAAAAGCTCTGTTGAACTTATGGTTAGTGTTGGTCTCATAATAGGTTTTTATCAAGATAGGATTTATTGTCAGGCTGTTACATTGGTTTGTATATGTGTATGTAATGAAGTACATCAAAATAAAAGCTTGAATCAACAGCAGAAATGAAGAAGTTAAGCACGATCCGAGGCTGCCTGCTCCGATGGCTCGTGGGCTGGAAGCCAACGTGCCATGTCCTCACATCAGTATGAGAGTCTGCCTCCCAGCCTCGGTGCATGTGAAGCCCTATTCTCTTTCATCTCGCCGTCGTTCTCCACCGTGTACATAACATAACGCCTGCTGAAGTTCTGTCTTAATTGCTTGTTTCATTACAGTAGATAACGTGTGAGTAGTGATTTTACATGTGTTCTCGCCGGAGCAACAACCCGCTTCCATCTCGAAGACACTGAGGTCAAAGGTCAAGCTTTAATGTTTGACCTGTCCGAGTAAGTTCATCTACATTTTCAGACCATCTCTGCTTCAAGGTTGAAATCTATAGTCATGTGATAGTTTATGAGAACAAGAGATTGAAATTCAGACAATATTCAATTTTGTTTTTGAAAATAATTTGGAAACATTTTTACAATTGTTCAAACATTCAGTTGAATAAAATATGAAGAATGAAAGTCACTATAGTAAGACTTCATATGAGGAGCAGGGTGATAGCTCCTAATGAGGAAGCAGCCTCTGAGCAAGACATCGCACAGTCATTGCTCCTGATATATGTGTAGAGAATTTTTTTTTTTTACTGCTACACAAATGTAATGTAACATGCACAGTATGTCACATTACAGTACAAGGCACTGACTGAAAACACTGAATTTAAACACAGCTTACATCTCGATTACTCGACTCAGAGTTTTATCCTTTTGTCAATGAACTGATTCGTCAACTGACAGAGAGCGAACCAGCAATCGTTTAAGTCAATTATCAGGAAATGATGTCAAACATTTACCAGCTTCTTGAATGTGAGTCTTTGCTCAGTTCCCCATCATAGTAAATGAAAACTTTTTGGACTTTTGTTTGAAAAAAAAGAAAAGAAAAAAACATCTGACACAGCCGGCATAATCTGCAGATCAATCGATCAAAAAAAAAATCCCAATATTTCAATTATTTTCTTTTATTTAAATCAGAGGCAGCAATTTTTTTAATGCAAACAAAAACAGCCAAACTTTCCGTGTCAGGAGGACGACAAACAGGAGGAAGAGCTTGGCGCTGTAGGCTTGTGGATGTCGAGGCGGATTCCTTCCTCGTGTTCAGCCGCAGACCCGGCCTGGCAGCGCAGTGGAGACGGCGCTGAAAACCAACTGGGACCAGTCAGCCAAACCATTTCGACTGCTGGAGCTGTCTGTACGGATCAGCAGCCGAGCTCGCATCCCTCTGCCATCGCCTGCGCCGGAGGAACGTCTAAACACGGGGAGCTGCGGTCCCTCAAGTGCTGCACTACACAACTTCCTCAGCTAATGGGATCTATTGATTTATTTGACACAATGTGAATTTATGAAGCCGCCTCTTATGTGTGAGAGTATCAAAGTATGGCTCAAAACAAACAGAGATTGGGCTTGACGCTGCGGTAATCCCAAGGTGAGTGTGTTCTCTGAGCGAAGGTGCCACAGCGAGAAGAAAAAAAAACAGCTCAGTTCTTCTTCTACTGTTTCAGCCTCAACAGTAGAAAAAGAAGAAATTAGCCACATACAAACTCACTTTCCTCCATGTGGCTGCTAAAGCTAAAAAAAAAACAATAACAGACTCACACAGCACTTTTAAATTTCCTAAATTTGCACAGGAGAAAATGACGCGAGCGGCTTCGCACGACGTCTTTGTCTGGATTACATACTCTTTTATCCCGCTGAATTCTTGTCACCCAAAGGTCATTTCCATAATAATGGTCTCCATTCTCCCTAATGGGATTTTGGCTGTGATTATGTATGCCGACGTCTTGTGCAGACACTATCAGGCCCTGTCATCCTGAATTGCACAAATGTAATTACACCAAGTCTTTGATAACTAAACAATGTAATTTACTGCTTGAGTGAAAATATATACTGGAGTCATATGACTGAAATTACACAGTGAAGGGAAACATATGAGAAGCATAGGTGGTGTGTCGCAAAGAAAATTGTGTTCTTTATAGTGAGAAGAAATTAAATGCTAATGCGGCTCCAACAGCAAGAATATTTAAGATTTAAGGACACATAAAGACGAGTGGAAGTGGTGACTTAAAGCAATGGTTTTTGGAATATGCTCGTATTCTCTTTCTTGCCGAGAGAGAGAGAGAAAAAAAAAATGCTTTAATAATAATGTGTGAAAATCTGTGAAGGGTGCACGCACATGCATAATAGAGAGGCGAAGTGAAAAAGGAACTTCCAGGTTCTGTTCCACGAGTCAGAAAAGCTCATTTGAAATCCCACTGACATTTGTGACGATGCTAATGACTGAAAATGCAGCCGGAGCAGAACATCACTCGGCGGCGTGTTGTGTGGTTCAATCCATGCGTCTACATGAGGATGGTAAAAAAAAATAAATAAATAATATAATATAATATTGTTGTTGATGTAATGTTTCTGTTTTTAGCTGCCTTTGATGGGTTACTTTGGGTTAAAGGTCACGGCTACTCACAGGTTCAGACATTCAGACGTGCCGGAGAGGACGGGACGGTGAAGACGGTTTTGGATTGCAGGTAAAAATTGACATCAGAAGTAGGGATGTCCCGATCAGGTTTTTTTGCCTCCGAGTCCGAATCATTTGATTTTGAATATCAGCCGATACCGAGTCCCTGTTCAGTGGCGTCTGTCAGAGTCACAGACCCGGCCTGTAAACGTTGTAGTTAATAAATACTATTTGATTCTCATTTATTTTTAATCACTAATAGCTCATATATTGTAAATGTGATTAAAATAATAACAATAAATATACATATGAATATATATATTATTTATCCAATACCTGATCGGGACATAATGTCCGAGTCCCGATCAAGTCCGCAGTCACATGATCGGCCCCAATTTCTGATCATGTGATTGGATCGGGACAGCCCTCATTAGAAAACAGTGTTGATGACTTTTATGAATGAACCAAGTTACATTAGTTTGGAGCCAACAAGGTGAATGTCTAACTTTGAATTTCTAATAGTGTTGTAATAAAGGCTAATTTGTCAGAGACTGAGAGAGTTACAGTCGTGGAACAGAAGTTCGCATGGTGTCGGCCATGATGTACGTGCAATTTTGTCAAAGGTAACATAATATATCTACTGTACCAGAAGCTCTACAGCTCATTAATGAACAGGTCACATCTTGGTTTAATGTGCACAAAAAATTGATCAAGACAACAAGTTGTTTTCCCCATTTCCAGCCTTGACCTGAGCTACCAGACTGTTGGCTATTGCTTCATATTTAGCAAACAGATAGAAAAGTTTGATCAATCTGTTCACTTATTTATCATCTTATAATTTGGAAAATAATGTGTGTTGAAGGTACATGCACATACATGACACACACTAGTCTACACATGGAAACAGGACCGGCCTGGATCCAGAGGTGAGACTGAACCAAAACACAAACCCGTCCTTCGGTCGAAGTTCAAGCAAAACACATGGAAAAAAAAAAAATCCCCCCGAACCTGCCCACAACAAACTTCAGCTGCCCCCCCCCTCTCTGAGAGGGGAACGAGCGCAGCGGCTGTGATGGTAGATTTACTGATGAAAAAAGGTGAAGCGAGAACATTCGGAGTGATAAAAGGGGACAGGGAGCGAGTGACAGTTGGGTTAAGACAGAAGTCATGTTCAATAGCAGGTAGAAACATCAAACAGCGAGTTCACAGGAAACCCATGCAACCTTGTCTTGAAGGAGGATTTTCTGTTGTGTGGAGTAGATTATATCTGTTCAAGCTGCTGACACGGCCTCATTTGCTGCCCGTAGTGTTGGAGGGGGATTAAACGATATAAACTTTAAAGCTTTAAACAATACCTTTCAAAATTAAATGGATTAAGGGAGGGATGTCTGATGGGGATTTCCCAAGGCTTTGTTAGTTTTAAACTCTACTCCTTTTAAAGGGGAGAAGAAGAAGAAGAAGAAGAAGGGGAGAAAAAAAAAACAGCTGTTGGAAATTTCTCAGGCATGTGACCGTTTTAATGAGGCTGCTCTCACGTTGAGGAGGGCAGCGGGCGCAGGAGGGCTGCCGAGCAGATGGCTCTCATAAACATCATATCTGCTCTGTTTAGATACATGACTTCTCATCTCCCAACACTGAGAGGAAAACAAACCCGACCATCACCACGAGCACTACCCACTTGCCCGCTTTTGGCGAGCGGCGCCGGCTCGTCGAAATGGCACATTTCCATTTCTCGCATTCCTCCTTCATAACGGTATGCATGAGCTGCGCCATTGATATACATAACCTCTAATCTGTTGTAAGTATGCAGGGAAGATGGCGGGTGGGTATTTTTGTTTAGCGGCTGTTAGGATGTTGACTTTTATTAAATGTTATTATTACCATATAAGCGAAAGTGTACAGACACGAAGCGAGGCGGAAGTTGTTGCTATGATTTTCGTCTTCAGCCGAGATGCAAGAAAATGAAATGCATTTTATATATATCAAACTTTGTTGCTGCCGCTTTGAGACATGTGACCACTGAGATGAAAGGGAGTCGGTGTCAAACTGCTCTCCAAATTGAGGACGGGCTCCTCGCTGCTGAGCAGACATCAGTGAGCTTAAATATGGAGGCATGTCAAGCGTCGCAGGTATTAGGATGAAATCTCTCATTATCTTTCTTTAAAACATAATATGGAGTGCACCCCAGCAGGGATGGAGGGTGGTGCTGGTTGGTGGGGGGATGATGGGGGGGTGGTGCATGGAGCAGAGGCCTCGCCGTCGCTAATGGCGGAGTCCTCAGTCGTCACCTTGAGTTCTATTATTAGAGCAGGACAAACAACGCTAAACAGAAACTGGATCAAGTCGAGAGACCTCGATGTGGCTAAAATAAGCACCGCTGCCATCGCACGGGGGTCAAAGAGACGACGTGAGCGGCGAAGACGAACGAGGCTCTGAAGAGGGAAAAAAAAAAAAACTGCGGCTGTCAAAAAGTCGCAGGGAATTCACAGGCCAACAAAAGCCTGTTTATCCGACTCCATCAGGACGAGTGGACGGCTGGAGCGCAGCAGCCTTGACAGCAGTGGGATTCCCTTGTCATTTCCCAAGGTCCACACACACACACACACACACAGAGACGCATGTAAGGCGATTATTCAGTGCTGCTTGTCAATTGTACCTTTTCAACCCGGATCAATGCGTCGTCTTGCACCAGGGGCCTGTTCCAGCGCCAGTCATTAACATGTGAGTGCCACTCTATCAGCTCCGGCTCCAAATAAATCAAAGGGTCGGCCACAGAAGAAAAGGGGCTAATATTTCCTCAATAACCCCAGAGAGACACCATGGAGAGATGCAAATTGCCTCCCAGGAGACCCCGGGGGATGTGAAGGAGAAACTCGCTGGGAGGCAACGGGAAGCTAATGAGTATAATGGTAAATGTATACAAGGAGAGAGGGAGAGAAAGCCCCTCTCTATTCATACCAATTAATACAATCTTATCAATGGAGGTGTACTGTAGGAGGAGGGCCGTGTCTAACCCCTGGCCCTCCTCCCCGCCTCCACCGTGCCGCCGTCTGTATTATTCAACGGCGGCCAGGCTGCGGTCATTAGCCCTGTGGGGGGACGGGGCCGGGCCCGGGGAGTTAAGGAGATTTTAAAAACCACTCACTCCTCACATCAAAACAAATCGGGCCGAATCAAAGGGGCTCAGAAACGTCCTCTCGTTGGCGGCAAGGGAGGGAGCTGCCATTGTTGTGCGAGCCCGCTCTCTCTCTGCGGCGAGATAACACCAGGCGGAAGTGGCTCCATCCATCAGGCCGCCGTCGAGCGAAAAATGGATTACGGATGATTACAACGTCGTGACATGATATAAGATAATTTAAAGCACATCAGTGTTAAATATCTTTGCATAATAAGTAGAAAATGAAGGCATCAATACATTTAATGAATTAAATGGTGCTTAACAACTGTGACATTTGAGCTTTCAGGATTTTTTTTCCTGTATCATTAGCAGATTAACAGGATCTTTTCAGTTTCTTGTTAGAAAAGAACACGTGGATTGTTGAACGTGAAGGCGGCGTTCCCTCTGCCGCCGCCGCTGACACCACGCCAAAGACCCGAACGAGTAAAACAAACCCACACGCCAAGTGAGAACTCACTTAACGGTGGTAAGATAATTTCACCTGTTCCTGATACAAAGAAAGGTTGTTGTAAGAGGTGTCTTGTTTTAAATTACTGACTTGTATTTCTAGCTTCATTCATGAAACAAGGTAACTAGATTATATTACAATGATCTTGCCATACTGGGAGATTTTTACTGGTTTCTTTATATGTAACATCTGACCTCAAATATATGAAGCCACAGCTACATCATTGTAACATTATAAAGATAAAAGACAGTTCTGAGGAATTATTTTCTATCGTGATAAATAGAATAATCTGAAAATACTTATATATATACAAAATCAGAATAAAACAATAAAGTAAGCAAAACAACACCATAAGTAGTGCTTTAGTATTTGTATACTACAGGAAAAGTGCAGTATGTGCTTTGAGTAGCAGTAGCAGAAAATGGAAATACTTAGTTACATCCTGCTGCCCAAAAGTCACTCAGAACTAACATTGCCACCATGATTTTTTGTTAGCTCTTCAGACGCCATCTTTCCTCGCATTTCCTGCCTGTACCTTCACAATAAAAGAAGGTGATGGAGGGTCAGTCAGCTGATCGGAGGTCAGATTAAACCTTCAGACAAACAAACTGGTTTGATCCTGTTTGTGTCTGACTCCAGCAGAAACACCTCACCTATATATTGGATATGTTTTTGTAGATTTTACTATGCATCAAATCCTCTCCAATACCTGGCATCACCAAAAGATGGCGCCAGCAGCCACAGAAATCTGCTAACAACACATATATAAGTTACTTAATATGACACGTGGTGACTGAAGCTCTCCTTTAAACATAACAAACCACAAGCTTAAAGTTGCACTTTTGTAAACTAACAAAGTTTCCAGTCAGTGTTCACGATACAAACAAAGCCAGGGCCGACTCTCCACAGCGCCACCTGTGGTGAGGAACCACACACGGGACCTTTAAGTTCCCTGTGAATCGATGCACGGCTGAAAGAAATCAAAGTGGTATGTAGTTTAAGGAAGCATTTGAACTACCTGAAAGGGCAAACAAATGCTTGAAAAGCAGAAGAAGGAGGAATGCCTCGCTCTAACATTTTGAAGGTCACTCGTCGGGGCGGAGAAATACACCTGACAGCAGCTGATTGGAGGAGGATTTGCCTGGGAGAGATCAGCGAGGGGACTGAAATGAAGGTTAATCACTATATAACTTTCTGCATGTATAAGCCTATACTCCAGATTTCACTGAGCACCGCTGTAAAAGCCCTCCGTCAGCATAATTGCACCTAACCTGTGCCCCGCGTGCTCAAATCTCTAAAATATCACATCCAACTCTGAGAATAAGTGGGAAATTAATGAGGAAAGTGCTGAGCTCAACCTCAGATAGGAATCACAGGAAGGGTTAGCCGCCTCGCAGCTCGCGTACGATGGAAGCTCGCTAATCCGAACCCTCAAAGACAGAGGCTGTTTGGGCTTGTGAGATGTTCTGAGGGATAAATACAAGACCAGACTGATCTGACATTCCTGCAGACTCGGACGCACGCGGATCAGACATGAAATATATCATAAAAGGTCAAGCTTTTATTTTGGTAGTCTGGTAATTTAGATGGAGTTATGCTGTGTAAAGAACAAAATTTGCTCACACACACACACAATTAGTGAAGCAGACTAGATGCAAAAATATGCACTAAACTATCATGTTATTAATGTTAAACATCAGTTTATTCTATTGTCTTGACTGTGTTTAATTATCTTTTTTTAACATGGATTTCCATTTGCACATCAGTATCATATAATCACGACAATCCTGCAAATAAAAGTTTTTCAATAATGAGCCGTTCTTCTCATCCATCATTTATTCCTTTTACCATCATCTATTCAGTTTAATCTGCTAACACAGGCCTCATGAACTGATGCTGCTCTTCAGCACAGCATCCTTTGGAGGCAGAGCTGAGAGGATCAGTGATCATATTCTGCCCCTTAGTGGAGGAAACGCTCCATAACCTGAGTGCAGCAGGACGACGGGAGGTTTGATCTGCAGCGTCTGAGCAGCAGGACGGAGCGTGGACACGAGCAGCTCACGACTGAACCGCTGCTTCATTCAGCCTCTGATGGACCGACCTGATCTCACCTGGCCGTCACTTCCATTTAAACAGCTGAAATCGGCCTTAAACTCCTCTCCGAGAGGAAGTTACTCACATGGTGATTTAAATGCGAACATGAAAAACATCCCAAACTATAAACTTTAAAGAACAGAAATCCAAGTTTGGATGTTGTCGAACGTCTTTAAAAGCTCAGAGCCAGAGAATGAAATCCTCATCCCTGGAAATTCATCCCAAACATGCTTCTGTAAATCCCTCTGAGCAGAGCTACGTCACAAACCAAGGAAGCAAAAGCTCTGCTCTCATCTCCATCCGGTTTGCTACAGCAGCAGCAGTGAGTGCTCGCTCATATCAACTGAAGTGTAAGAAGATAGAGACAAATATGAGAGTTGAAATTAGAGGATGATGTTCGTAGTTTTACATACTGTGTATGTGTAAAACCAAATTCCACCATGGCTACATGAAGTGTATCAGAGCTGAGTGTTTGAACCCAGATTCTCCCTCATACAACATCTGGATTTAAAAAGTTTAGAGATTTGAGTTGGAGCAAAATAAGGCTTCACAATGTGTTGTCCTAAACTGACCTTTTGAACTCATGAAGGTTTTCAAAGCCTCACATGTTTTAGTACACTCATGATACTGAATGTGTTGTGTTTCTTTGACTTTTACAGCTGAAAAACTGAATGAATGACAGTTCAATTGTATTGAAGTTATGCTGCACTATATGAGCTGGCAGCAAAACTAGACCAATTGCAATTGTTTTGATTATTCATGGATCTGACAGTTATTTTCTTGATTGATCAATTAATTGTTTGGTGTTGCAAAATACTCTTTAAGTTAGTTTTATTTGTATGGCACCAAATCACAACACAATTCATCTCAAGGTACTTTTCATATAGAGCAGGTCTCTCTGAACACTTTATAATATTATTGATAGAATTTCCTTTCCCATTCACTTCCCATTATGAGCAGCACTTGTCGACAGTGGCGAGGAAAAACTTCCTTTTAACAGGAAGAAGCCTCAGAACAGAACCAGACTCTCGACAGGCGGCCATCTGCCATCGACTAGAGAACGAAGGTGACAAATTCAAATGGCTTGTTTTGTCCAATCACAAACCTGAAGACATGCAGTTTATTGTCACGAGAGGCTGAAGATATAAAGAGTCCAAATAGTCTATTTTAACAAAATAGATTTTTAAAAATGAACCAAACAGAATCTGGATCAGGATCAACATAAGACAGCACTGATTGAATATAAGAGGAAATTAGGACCTTTCAGTCTGTGTTTTGCCAGGTTTAATGACTGTCAATGAAATTTGGAGACAATAAGGCAGAAACACAGAAGAAGTAATACTCGCGTACTATCACATGGTGGAAGCATAATGAATTGAAACTACTGAATTGTGATTTCATAAATCAGGCCTGACATTGATTAGGGGAGCACTGTACGAACTTTTCCTCGAGAACGGTCCTGTATTTTTTTTCTTTTTTTTTATGTCTGTATATAATTTGTTGTTTGTTTGCATGTGTTCGCTGTTTGACTTGTCATGATGTCCAGAAGGGGAGAAAACTTTATGAAATACAGTAGCTATATGTTCATAGATCAAAGATGTTTCTGTATAAATTCAATGTTGTACGAATGGAGTATCTCAAATATTGTAATACTCTAAACGTGTACACTAAAGTTTTGTTATTATCTATTTTTTGAATACATCAAATGTCACTATGATGCAGACTGTCACTGGGTGATTCATTTACACACATCATATATGTATATTGTCATCTTTACATAGGTCTTTTAAAAAGGCCAATGATTGTTGTGATATGATGACAATAAAAAGTATTTTTAAAAAAGAAGTAATACTCACAGTGCTGATTTAATGATAATACCATGATGGTACAGTTTCAGCGTGGTGATAATTTCCACATTATTACATTCACAACACACAGCAGCCTCTTCCATTCTAGGAAAAAATCAAACAAAGACGGGAGGAATCGTAAACACTAGTTGTGTGTCAGTGATTCAGTTTCACACTGGAAAAATAATCAACAGCCAGCTTGTCACTCGCTACAACCTGCCAGGCGTAGGAGTGGAAGCACTGACACGTGTAACTGACATCTCAGATTTAATTTGACTGGTAATCACACCCAGCTATAGTTTCAGAGCGTTTCACACGTCGCAGCTACAGTTTCAGGTGTTAAGCCGGTAAGGAGACGTACAACTGTGCCTCTGAACGACGACACCTCTCCGACGGTCACATTTTAGGGTTCCTGCTCTGCTATTGTGATTAGAATAATGATAACGTTAACAAGAACATTAGACTCCACGCAACACACGTTTTAATGCTTTTCAATTAGGACGCCATCAACACGCGCGTCGAGCTCGGCTTTACCCGCTTCACTTCAACGGCTGCTTGAAAGTCATTACTGACGTGTGTCGCTTCACGGCAGGTCATCTCCTCGAGACATGACGAGATAAACTCACATCTAATAAGAGACAATAATCGACTAATACCACCTGTGTTTGTCATATCTGACAGAAGAAAGTCTGAAGAAAGAGTCACTGTGAACTTACCAGTCTGTGTTGGAGCTGTGACTCCGGCTCATGGCTCTGGACAAACGCACCTGTAACAGAGACAGAAAACGTTCTTTAACTTTGGTAAAGTTGAGAGCTGCTCACTACACAGATCAGATGTTCTGTGAAAGTGTTTCAGATTTGGTGATCACATGTGACGCAGGCTGCCTCAGGGAGTCTGTCCCTCCACATCCAGACTCCGGCCTGGGATCCACAACGGAGAGCTGAGGACCTGATTCCTTCAGAGACACGTCCACACAGGGACACGAGGACACGTGATGACGACAGGAGCAGATCAGCGCTCGAATGATTCATCAAGTCATCCATTAACAGGAAACTAAACATTGTTGGGTTTTTAATTGGATTTAATTTCTTAGTGTTTGAGGACTCAGAGATGCAATAAATTACAAAATGAACCAATGTTCTTCAAATGTTTTTTTCTTTTCTGATCATTTTTGTTGAAATCAAAGCAACAAAATATAGAAAAGACCATAAAGCACTCATTTCTATATGTGATAGTTTTAGTCCAGTTTTAGTCGACGAAAACTCAAAAAGGTTTTAGTAAAAAAAAAAAAAAGTAGTAAGGTTGACAGGTTGTATCAAGTGTTGCAATTCATAAAACAGTTAACCTCAACACTTTTGCATCATAACCAGACTCCTGATCAGACTGACAGCTCTAGCCTGGACTTTCCTGCCGCCATTGTCCATCAGTGAATGAATAAACTAAATTGCACGTCTGTGTGTGTGACTAGTGACCGGTGTGTTGTGTGTTGCAATTTGTTAAAAGACTAATACTTTTTTTTTTTCACTAAAACTGACTAAAACTCAACTAAAACCTTTTGGAGTTTTCGTCGAGTAAAACTGGACTAAAACTATCACATGTAGAAATGACTAAAATGAGACTAAAACTAATAAGCGTTTTCCTCCAAAAGGCTAAGACTAAAACTAAGATGGCTGCCAAAAACAACACTGCACTGATGTTACCTATATCAGGCGTCAGTTAGTTACAAATAGGTCAAACTCTCTGTTGGACCTCTGACAAACACACTGCTGTAAAACTAAGTAACTAAGTAAGTAATTCTCATAGAGGCACAATGTCTCCACTGAATTTAACTATTTAAAGTAATGTAAAGACAAATGATGCATGATTTTCTGCAGTGGACGTCTGAAACAATCAGTAACTATATTCATAATAAAAGTGGCAAACACCATTAAATATTAGGTGAAGAATCAGTCTTAGTATGTCTTGTTTGTCTTTGCACTGTTGGTTGGACAAAACTGAATACATGATGAGTTAAAATCATTTTTCCAGATGAATCATTAGCTCCAGTCTAAGTCACCCTGACACAGCGTTTACTGCATGTTACAGCAGCAGAGTAATGAAAGTCTAAATCTGAAGTAAGCATCTTTGTAAAACTTGTTCAAGTCAGCCAATAATGTTTCCTGCTTATTCATCAGCTTAAATCTCAACATAAACATTAACAATATGGAAACTCATCAATCAATCAACAGAAAATGAATCTTATTTTAAGCTGAAATGACAGAACGTGTCTGGTTCCAGCTTCTATCATGTTGAGCTCTCACTGCTTTTCTCCGTCTTATGTAACATTGAACTGGCTTTTGGATGAAGCACCGACGTCATCTCGGCCTCTGGGAAACTGTGACGGACATTTCTCACAATTTTCTGACATTTCACCACGATATTGAAAATAATCTTTGGCTGCAGCTCTGATGGGAACGTTTATATTTTCATATGATGAGAGTGAGGAGCTGGACGTGTTCGTCACCGACTGAACCTGCTGTGATTGTTGTTATTTTCATGCAGATGCTTTAATGAGTCGAAGTGATTGTGTGAAAACATGGCGTCCTGTTTTCCGCGCCTCTGATCTTTTTCTGCAGACCTCAATGTTCTTGGTGGATCCACCTGATTACTAAAATATCTCGTCTCTGCAGCTGCTCCTCAGCTGAGTTGCTAATTCAGGCCAGTGTACTCCCATTTAAGTAGTCCCAGGTGTCTTCATTTATAGCTGTGTAAGCAGCCGGCCGGGCCGACGGAGAGCACAGCACTGTTTGCTATGCTGAGCATTCAGGGACTTCAGGCATCTTTGGTTAAAATATTTGACCTTGTCAAGTGACATATAATCAATCGGTGGATAACACGCCTCAACCACCTCATTTATTTAGTCAAGCAGTTGACTCCTTTTCTCTCTGTGGTTTGCTAATGCGGTCAAACCTGCACGAGGCTGTTGAGACTCCTTCATGAGAGCTCGTCTTCAGTCACCTGCAGGGAGCGCTGGACTCACTGACGCATGTCCACACTTTGATTTGACCCAACCTTCGTTCCTGAGCTGATGATAACTGCAGTGTAAACAAACTCCCTCAGATCCGACGTTATGGAAGCTCCTCAGTGACAAAACTACTGAGCCAACACAAAAATAATAATAAGAAAACACTTGCACCATCCAAGTGCGCCATCAAGTTCAGTTGATTGATGAATTATTGGCTTTCAGTTCTGATCAATGTCCGTCATATTTCCACAGAAACAGTTAAATCTAAACATCACAACAGTAAATTTTACCACAATCCATTACTACATAAAACACTGCAGTTCAGAACCACAACTGTGATCCCACCTAACAAATACAATAAACACAAGAGACCTCTGAATCTCATTCACTACGTCACAGTTAGGAAAGAGCGAGAGAGTCTTTTAAATCCAAGCAGAAACATACAAGCTAATTTTGAGCAGAAAAAGCAGTTTTACTCTCATAAATGACAAAGAAAAGCAGCAAATCGTCAAATTTAAGAAGCTGGAAACAGTAAATGTTTGACAAAACTATGAGTACAGCAGCTGCAAATTCAGTCATTTTAAACTGTAATATTTACCAAAAAAAATTTCTCCATAGTGAACAGTAAAGTGTGATTTTTTTAACGTTTACTAATCAACATTGTTTTGCATCATTACTGACCAGTCCAGCGTCAAACAACTAATATTTTGCTTTTATGAAACGAATCACATTGCATTGTGGGATTGTTTGTGGACAGTAGAAAGAAAGTCGTGCAGGGACATGGGCACAGAAGGTAAATTTAGACATATACTGTCATTAAGGTTCATCAGGTTAATTCGAGGTCAGCTTTGTTTTTGTCATTAAAGAGCTTCCATACCAGGCAGCTCTTGTAATTTCCCACTCTCACAATAGGAGTTTCTAACAAGTCACTTAAAGTCCAAGATGGAAAACTTGACATATGAAGTTTAACATGCAACCATGTAGCTCTGATGCTAAATACTGATCCTCCAAAATACATCAATGCAACCATGAAGTTTGTGTCTTCATCATGAGCTGAAGCATCTGAACCAGATCCCATCAGGACTCAAACCCTGTAAAACTGCACCAGCTCCAGCTGCAACACAGACCTCACGTGAAGCTCAAAGGTGAGTGTGACTCCATCTTTCCGCTCCATCAGTCACTGCGACACAGACTGATCACCGCACCTGGACGCCGCGTATCAGTGCGCACATCCCACTGCGACAGCACCTACCTGAGGACGGGACGGGACGGGACGGGAGGGACGGCCTCGTGTCCTCGGCTCTGTCTGTGAACTCTTCCTCCTCCTCGTCGTCTCTCTTCCTCTCACACTGTCGCCATTTTGCTTTAAAGCCACGCAGGTTCCCCTCCTGTCCAGAGGAGGGGAGTCGGCGGAGGGAGAGGAGAGGCTGCACACCGGCCGGACTAGTTCCTGTCAACACCTGCACACACTCACCTGCACACACACACACGTGAACCTGAAACTGAAGCTGACAACATGTTTAAGTGTGTGAACGAGATGCTTGACCTTGAAGTGCATGAATGGACTTTTATTATGATGAAATGAAATAAAAAATAAAAATGCAATCTATCTATTATTTATTGGATCACGTGACTGTGAACAGGGAGTCTCAGTGTCTAACTTGGACACACAGGGTTAAATCTGTCCAACGTGACCATGAACTGAATTTCACTGGGGGGAAATGTGCCAACTGTTGTATATTTAATGTTCAATTGCTCTTGTACAAGTGAAGCAGTGCAGCTTTAACCCTCATTTAAATTGTAGAATAATGATGCAGAATGCATGCTTGAAAATGCATTATTAATACGACTGCATGGCTTGGTGTGATGTCCACGATCGCACAGAGAGTTCCAACCTCATGAGTCAGGAGAAAATGAATCGTGTGGTTATCAGTTTTAAAACAGGTGTGCAAAGATTTGATGTGTTTGCACGACATCTGGCCACTTTATGTTCTTTGCACAAACACTTTTAATATGTTTTTATGTCATGTTGAGTCTTGCTATTTAATGTGATGCTGTGTTCAGACTCTAGTTGCTCCAACAAGTACTATTGATCTAGTGTTTTTATTTTGATGGTCTTTTCTTTGCCTGACTTAAAATAATTCCCACCAAACTTTGCAGCAACAGGAGCTTTAATATCTAATCACTGCATTGATTGACTTATATATTTAATTTACCTTCAGTTTCTTCCATATGATTAAAAGAAATCCAAAATATCTGGATCGTGTTTAGATGAATTTTTATCAAAGGTTAAACTGACTGGAAACTGGAGCATTGATTTACATTGCAGCTGTGCTCCACTTTAATTCCACTTAAATGTTATTATAGTCTCTGTTATTATTATTCTACACTTAACACAATGATGTAAAAACATGATATAGTTTAATTGTGTCTAACATTAGCCTGGCTTGGCTTGAGGGAAACATGGTGTGTGTGTGTGTGTGTGTGGCGCTGCGGTGCTTGATTGGAGTTGTAATTCTCACGTTCACACTCACATGAAATATTGATCGGATTAAGCAAACAACTAACAAATCTTTGAATGTACATTGCTCCAGTGGCTGCTATTATCAACAAGAAGTGGCGAGCAGACGACTACAATCTCTGCACATCTGCTGAATATTTATAGAGTGGGCGAAATATGACTTATTTATTTTTGCTAAATAATTAAAAGTGTGGAATGCAGATCATTAATCATTAATATTGATATATTGAGAAACTGTAAGACATAAATATTTGCACATAAATATTTATCCACTCCATGCCAGTGTGTGTTAACTCTGGCTTTAGCTCCTTATTCAGTGGAGATATGTTTCCTTCAAAGCTATTTCCAAGTCACTTACTGTATTTGTGCTCGCCTCACTGATCTCAGCTTATCACCGAACCCACCTAGATGGCAGAAAACACAAAGCAATTCCGAGGAGTGCGTCGTCTCTTTGTGTGAGATATGGGGATTGACACAAGCCCTCTGTTTTCAGAACATGAAGTAATTCTTTTAATGGCCTGCCAACTGTGCACTCCAAAGTTTGATTTTGCTCTGCGAAATGAGAGCAAAAATCTCCAACAATTTATTATGCTGTTTGTGCCTCGCTTCACTAGTTATCGTCTGCAATTTATTTCCTACCTTGGGGTACTGCGAGCCATTTTTCTCCATTTTCAGTGGCTCACTTTTTTTTTTTCTTGATCCTGCACGCTGCTGACTAAACTCCTGCCTCCAGCCATGGTGTTGGAACATCACAGAAAACTACATCATTATACTGAAGCTAGTTAACAAAGAGAGGCAGAGAACCAGTTGAAATCACAGGGCACAATGCTGCGTGAGGAATTACTGACTTCACTAACTCAGACGCAGCCCTTCACAGCTCTCTCTCTCTCTCTCTCTCTCTCTCTCTCTCTCTCTCTCTCTCGCTCCACATGCACAGGTGAAATGGTTCACTAATGAAGCCTGCTTCAGACCTCATTCTCAATTCAAGGTCAGCACCTGACCACTCTTTGCTATTTAAAATTCATTTTTTTCCTCTATTATAAATTAAGCTTCAGTGCAAACAGCAGTCCCAGGCCTGCGTCAGCTGATGACCTCTCCTCCAGACATTTATTAATACCATGCTTTCGCCTGCTGTGACATGTCAGAATGTCTTTCTTGAATAAAAACATGATTTATCTGTGACTTAAAAGATGGCAGAAATTTTAATTTCCCACAGTCCCAAGGCACATGAAGGCGCCTGTAGTCATGGACTTTAGAGTCAGCAGAGCTTCGCCCACTGCTGCACCGTCACACAGGATGAAAACTGAGGAGCAAACAGTGTAAACAATATAAAGCATCCTTCAGTCAACATGTTTAGAAAGCACAGAAGTATGGTCAGATATATTTAAAGTATAAAAAATAAAAGTATTCATTATTCAGCAGAGTGGCCACTGCCACAGTGTGGCAATATATGTGAAATCATTTGATGATTAGGCTTCTTATTCATGAACATGTCAACAGCATTTTAAGGATGTAGCTGGTCAAAGTGTGGACTGCATATGTTTAAGCTTTAACTTTAACAATGTGTTATATTTTAAAAACTGGTCAAAACTGCAAATTTCCCCACTGTGGGACAAATAAAGGTTTATCTTATCTTATCTTATCTTAGGTTTTGTATGTAGGATTTTAACCTGCAAAGTAACTGACTTTCAAATAAACCTAGTGGAGAAAAAAAAAAATCTATTTTGAGATGCAACAAAGTAGAAATATAAAGTAACACAAAATGAAGTACTCAAGAAAAGTACAAAGAAAGTACCCTAAGCACAGTACTTAGTTGCATTCCATCACTGATTAACTGGTGATATTGCACAGTCTGTGTCATGATGAAACACCAAGATGAAATCATCAAGATGTTATCTTGGATTTGACAAAGCTCCTGCAGAAGCATGGGAGACTGAGCAGATATCATCACAATCATCATGTGTAAAATTAGTGGCTTGTCCCTTTGCACAATTTGACCTCACATGGCTGGATCACACTTCTTCTGTGATATGAACCAGATCAAGTATAGAAAGATAATAATATAATATTTCCTTCCTGCAGTAATACAGAGTGACCACAAGGTGGCGGAGGGAAGCCTGCTGTGTCCATCCCTGCTTTGCCTTTAGAAATGAGTCTTATTAACTACCATTAAATCACTGCTCACAAATTGTATTTTGATATGCAAAACGATTTTTAAACGCATATTATATGCTGTTTTAATCCTTAATATCAGTAAATATGGCACATTAGGCCTTTTAATATTCTTAAGAGATTATCAGCACTCGCTGCCTGTGTTCTTCTCATGCAGGGTTTCAGCATTATCAAATATTAATTCTTCTAAACTTGCTCTTTTAAGAGGACTTCTTTGATGTTGATGTAATTTTTTTTTTTCAGCGGCTAAGCAGATCTGTGGAATCTGTTGGAAAAGCAGCAGGCCATGATTCATTGATGAGCCGTGCGGAGCGCCGACGCTCACATCCTAATGCTTATGCAAAACCTTAAACAGTTGTGGATGTGAGCGAGTGGGATGGTGCTGGACCCACTGGTGCCGCAGACTGATTGAAAGGGCTAAGTAGGGGGCGAGGAAAACTAATCTCTGTGAACTGTGTGCTCATTTCAAAATGCTTAAAATTCAAGCGGAGAAGTGGTTTGGAAACCGTGATGAGAGGACGTCAGGGCTTCACAGACAAAAGCTTCGCAGGCCTTCTCTTCAAATAACAGCTGAAGGTCAAAGTCATTAAAAAAAACGTCGCCGCTGTGAAGTAAACAAGCAACTTTGATTCCGCTCGTGTCTATTTGGCAAAGAGAAAACAACACAGGAAGAATATTACAGAGGCAATTATGGCAAAACAGAAAGTTTAAGGTTAGCATTATTAAATTATTAACTGCTGACAATGTCGGCCCTCGGAGTTTGGGAATTGATCTCTCTGTAAACACGCTAAAGCAAGAGAGATTGACATAAATTGCGAAGACGAAGCCGTCGTTTCAGCACGCCGCCGTCTGGCTTTCATGTTGCCTCGCTGTGGGGGCTGAACGGCGCTAATGAAAAATGGGAAGACCTTGGGCGAGCGGCGCCGGCTGATTAGTTTTGTACGCTGGAGACGAGAGGCGCTTTGGAGTCTGCCATGATATTTGTTTTCTTTTCACAACATATCTGAGGAAGAGAAGTAAAGAGAATGCTTAAAGTTTTCACTCATGTGTTTGTTCTCTTCAAAGCGCAGAGACATCTCGGGAGCGAGCGTCTGATGTTTGTATGTGCATGCTCATTATTTCAATAAGCCCATTTTGCCTCCCGTGATGGCTCCAGAAAGAGAATAGTGGACGACCCCGGCTCTGTTCTTAAGTTAATGCTTCTGCACAGAAACACAACAGACGCTGGTTTGGGTGGGAGTGAGGTTGCGGTCGGACCCCCTGTCGGCCTTGTTATCATGGACCACTGCCTCAAATGGAGCCGAAGCTGAAACAGTGTTCGTAATCACACGAGACAAACGAGGCCTGTTTCTGCAAAGTTTCCACTAATGGGATAATTGATTGACAGCCGCTGAGCTTTCATGCAGCTCTATTACTTATTGTTGCACTTGCATGCTGCAACACTCTCAGTTTAATTGAGAAACGCTGGGGTGCAGGGGGGCCACACGGCCGTGGGGGGAGTCAAGCAATGGGACTGTTTTAATGATTCCCCTGCCAGAAAAGTTAGATCCACAGTGAACTGAGCGTCTCACTCTGATCTCGCAGTGACACAAGTTCGTAGTCGTCGTGTTTTCTGTGAGATCCCTGTTGGATATGTGTGTTGGCATCCAGCCGCCGGCTCCACGTCCACTTCAATATCACACTACGCTCCCAGAATGCAGGATTTCTATTGGTTCCCAGAATCTCCAAAAACAGATTCAGAATCAGATCCCAGTCTGGGTTCGGGAGGCAGACACCCTTTGCACATTTAAGAGTCGGCTTCAAACCTTCCTCTTTGACAAAGCTTATAGTTAGGGTTGGTCCAGCTGAGGTTATGCTGCTATAGGCTTAGACTGCTGGGGGACTTCCCATGATGCACTGAGGTTCACTCTCCTCTCTCTCTCCTCCACCTGCATCCATTCATAACCCATCAATGCATCATACTAATGCAACTTCTTCCCTCTCTCCTAGTGTTGTGTCTTCTCTCCTGTCGCATTCTGCAGGTTCATGAGTCACTGGATCTACAGAGTCCGGACCCATGTTCACAAGCCTCTGACTGACAATGTGTCCCCGCTCAATACCGCTGTTCGATATGTACACGCCTGTGGATTATATTGCTGCTTGTCATACCCCACCCCCACCCCCTATTTTTTCTACTTTATATTCTACTTTATATTTTGTATTCTAAACAGTGCAATATAGGAGAAACGATGGAGATGTCAATTTCCCGGAGGGAACCTCCCAAAGGGATTAATAAAGTACTCTGTCTGTCTGTCTGTCTGTCTGTCTGTCTGTCTCAACCCAACCAGTCGTGACAGATGGCTGGCCATCACTGAGCCTGGTTCTGTCCGAGGTTTCTGCCTGTTAAAAGGAAGTTTTTCCTCGCCACTGTCGCATCAAATGCTTGCTCATGATGGGAACTGTTGGGTCTCTATATGTTGTCGGGTTTCTCAACCTGCTCTGTATGTAAAGTGCCTTGAGATAACTGTTGTTGTGATTTGGCGCTATACAAATAAAATTGAATTGAAAATAAAATTGAATTGAATTGAATTAATTATGATGCTCGGTGCTGGTGCAGCTTGTTTTCTGCAGCCGGGTGGCAGCATGCAAAGCTCTTCTCCTGCTCAGCGGCCTCGGACACTTCCTCCCAACACTTTGGCACGAGGAGCGCTGGACGAGCCAAGCAGCTTCCTGTACATCAGCTGCTGTAATAAATGTGCTACAGTTCTCCGGAGCGCGCTGTGCTGTGCTGCCGTGGAATGCAGACTCTGGCTCCGAGGCTGCAGTCTGCACTCCTCCACACACTCCATGGCTCGGGGTGCAGAAAGACTCTGTCTGTGCTGGAGGGGTTCAATCCAGTTCAGATGCATCTCGAAGTATACTGCACCACTTTTTTTTGCATTTCAGTCAGAGAGGGTTTAGTTCAAAGAATGCAAACACTTTGAAGGAAGAACTGCTTCATTTACTGTTTTTTCTGTCTCAGTCTTGAAAGATAAAATGTTATATTTGACTTTGTCTGTGTCGAAGCTTTAGGTTCGAGTTGTTGTGGTTTGTAGCTCTTTTCTAACCACATCTGTGATACACAAACCAGCTGTGGTAAAAGAGAAGCAGAGGAGGTGCGTGTGCAGAAAATCCAGAATAACGCTCAGCCAAATGTGATGAAATTATATAATGATTTAATGATATAATGACATTTGAGAGGAGGCCTTTGGGTGAATGATTTCTCAAGCTGTCAGAAGACAAATTTAGCTCCCTACAACTTCAGACTCTATTATTTCCTGCTGCCACTTTTATCAGGTGTTATCAGATTTATTATTTTCTTTTGCTGATTTATTGCTGCACCGACAAAACAGAACTTTGCAGATGGAGAAATGAAAGAAACAGGGGTAAAACATAGAAGGAAAAACAGAGGAGGCAGAACTTGACTTATGACTTTCACCATCCAGGCTTTAGCTGTATATGCTCACACACACACACTGTCTCTCATTGAGTGTATGATTTGCCACTGAATTATGCAGCTGAAGGATTTTCCATTATCCTGCTGTGGCTCTAATGACACTGTATGACCACTAGAGGGTGCTGCAGATGAGCAGATCCATCTCAGCGGCTTCAGCCTCCGTTTAAATGCTGCCTGAGCAAATAAGATAAATGAGCTGAGGAGCCTCCAGCAAGTTGTTATTTTTGTCTTTACTGATGCTGCATTAATTATATATAACACTTGTAACATGTATTATATCTAGTTAATGTAAAATATGCAACACCTCCTCTGAGTAACTGAATCTCTGTGCAGACTTGCATGAGTGAGTATTGTGAGCAGGCCTGTTGGTTCACTGTTTGCATGCATGAACAAATGTACGTTTTATAGCATATTGTACCGTGTGTGCATCTGGCAGGCATGTGTGTGTGTGTGTGCAACTACAAAGAACTGGGTTGGTGCCAGTGTGTGTGTGTGTGTGTGTGTGTGTGTGAGTGCACCTGAATTTTGTAGTGATGACACTGTTGTATAGTAAAACTACACTGACCTCATCACATCAGCCTCAAAGAGAAGTGTGATGTCTGTGTGTGTGTGTGTGTGTGTGTGTGTGTGTGTGTGTGTGTGTGTGTGCGCACCTGAATTTTGTCGTGATGACACTGTGATAGTAAAACTACACTGACCTCATCACATCAGCCTCAAAGAGAAGTGTGTGTGTGTGTGTGTGTGTGTGTGTGTGTGTGTGTGTGTGTTGTCTCATCGTGTGTCTTGACAGAGTTGAAAATGAGCTCATTGTTAAGAGTTTCGCCTCCTGACAATCTCTCTTCTTCTCTTGTACACACTGACACATGTGTACACACTCGGGGCCCTGGTCTCGACTCACTCTGACAAAGTCTGCCTTTCACTCCACTCATCACCTTTTATTAGAAGAGGATTTGGAGCGGCGGTCCGCGTCCGTTCCTCTCCGAGTCTGATGGTGTGTCTGCAGCCTCCGTCCCTCCCCATCCCTGATACTCTGCAGGGCGAGCTCAGCCTGATGTTGCACAACCCTCTGTGCTGGTTCCTGTCCAACACAAACCTTTCCTGCCTCTCCGGAGTGTTACCACGGGCCTCGGCGGTGCCAACGAACACAGCTCAGGCAGCAGCAGAAACTGCTCTCGGTGCCATCTGTAATCCCGGGGAGGCTTCTCTGAGCAAGCAAGAACAAGTGACGGCTTCACTGCCCTCTTATAATGAACAGCTTTAGAAGATCAATAAACAGGACTTAGGTGTGTTTGTGTTGGAACCTGAGCCCTGCTGCTCCCTGACCTTTCATTAAGCTGTTGAATATTGATCACCAGCTCTTGTCTTTTTAAGAATTATTAGATCATTTGAAGTGTTGAATGATGCAACTCCTCCTCCTGGAGCGACACCAAGCACAGCTGACTGACGGGCTGGATGGATGGATGGAAACCCTGGTCGTGAGCCACGGCTCCATCTTCCAGCTGGAGGAAGCAGCATGAGATATAGCCTCGATGTTTTTTGCCTCTGTAACCGTCGTGTGGACACAGACGAGTGACGAATTAAAGGAAAAACCAACAGAAAGTATCTCGGCTGCATGTCGGGCCACCACAAGTCTGCAGATCAGAGTCAGAGCTCCTGAACATCCACTGTGTTTCCATGTGTGGCTCTGTTGTGATCTCCTGATCTCAGATCTGTGCTGCACATGGAAACATCTTAACCTGGTTTCAGAAATCTGGACATGGCCTTATCCCAGTTTTGTTAAACCTGGATACATGCTAAGTCTACATAAACAGAATTAAATTTGTGTAATTGACTTTTGTGAGATGTGTAAATCATTTATCATATTTACAAATACACTACATATATGTATAGTCAAGAGAGTTTGAATGAATACTGATGTAGTGATGGAACCTTGTGAATGGCATTTTCACATGTCATAAAACCTTCTATATGCAACAGCTTAAATTAAATAGTTTTCTTCACAGCATCAACTTCATATTTGGTACATATATCAATTAGACCTTGCTCTTTTCACTGATCTCATTTGTTTTCAGATTTTTGCTATAAGTATTCAAAATACAGATGTGTCAAGCTTGTTTTCATTTCAAAAAGAATCAGTCATGTGGTGTCATTAAATCTGAGAGATATAGAGAGTCAAAAGTGCAAATATGTCACATACACAGCTCTCCTTCTGTGTACAGAGCCTCATTCTATCAAAGAATCATGTGTGAAAATTTGAACCATTTAGTGTGAACAGTTCAAAAGTTATTAGCCATCAAGCTTTGGCTGTTTAATTGTAACACCAGTTTCTATGCTAAATATGAGGCCACGCCCCCTTTTTGAAGGCTCAATATCTCTGAAACCAGTGGAGATATTGGCCTAAAACTGCACAGCAGTTATTAGTAACAAGGGCATTGAATTAAAAAAATAGGAACAAAATCTGAGATGGTCAGTCTGGAACTTTCTCCGTGATTTGGCACAGACACTCATATGTACAGTAAAACGGGAATCCTGTAAAAGGAGTCTTAAATATTCATATTGTGGTTACATACATGAGCTCATGCTATAAGTCAGGCACTAAAGCTGCGTGTCCCAGGCTAAAATCTATCCTCACCAGCTGAAGATTCATGTAGATGACCTGGAGATAAGAAACAGAACTGATCTTCTATTGCAGTGTAGAGATATTACTGTCTTTTGAGTCCAACATGTCAGTGTTTGGTAGCTGAGTGTTTGTGTTTTCAAATTTTATTTTGCCTTAAAAATTACAAGGGAAAATAATTTTAGGCTGTTTAGCAACACATAACATTGGCTGAGGTTGCTGCTTGAATAACAGGACAGAGCTGCTGACATTAATCTAAACTACGATGGCAGTTTGTTAACGATGCTCTTGTTTGCGGGTCGTTAGCAGGTTTGTGGATCAGGCGTCTGCATCTTACATTAGAGCAGATTAACACATAGTTTAATTCATTCCTCACATTTTTGCTCCGGTCGTTTTGGTTTTGGAAAAGGCAGAAAGCGAGTTGGAAGCCGGAGAGGTTTTTCCTCTCATTCGTCCCCATCTTGCCTTGATAAAGTGACGGTGGACGGGCGAAGGCTGAGCATGAGATATATCTCCGGCGACCCCGTGGCCCCGAACAATGCAAGCAGAATCTGCAGAGCTCATGTGAGGATGAGTTATTTCTCTCCGTCCCGTCTGGAGGAGACAGGAGTTTCCCTCGGGAGTCGCTTCCTCCACACATCTGGATCACTGAGCTTCTTTTTTTTTTCCTGTCTTTGCACCAGGATTATTAGCATTAATCTGCAATGCAACATCTGCGCGTCCTTCTTTATTTCTCCATATTTTTCTGCCTCTCTCCTCCATCACTCGGAGTCTGCTCACTGGGCTTACACCAGGCAGCCAAGTCTCTGCAGGTCACAGATGTTTTTTGCTGCTCTGTGGTGAAGACTAGCAGGTGGCTGCCGGACAACAGGTAGACCACAGCTTCCAGACAGAGAGACAGACAGACAGACAGACAGACAGACAGACAGACAGACAGACAGACAGGCAGACAGACAGACTACTTTATTAAACCCTTTGGGAGGTCCCCTCCGGGAAATTGACATCTCCATCGTTTCTCCTATATTGCACTGTTTAGAATACAAAATATAAAGTACAATATAAAAAGTAGAAAAAATAAAAAATCTAAGAATAGACACAATAAATTAGGCAGTAGAGATAACAGAAGTTTGAATGTGTATACCTGAGTGTGTACAAGGTACAATAGCAGCAGTGGTAATGCTAATACTACAGTGCATTATGGTAAATATAATCTAGTAATATAGTACTACAGTACTATAATAATAATACAATATAAAATAATACAATATAGCATATAGTAGTAGTATAATATAATATAGCATATACATTGTATGACATACATGTACATGTATGATATAATGATATAGTAATGTAATGTTATATATACTACACTCAACTACATATAATTATAATAGTAGTAATAATATACTACTACTACTACCAGAGGAGGAGCGCTCTGGAAAGACTTGCTGCTTCTCAACAAGAAACAGACGCCACATTCACAAAAACCTACCTGCGCCCACAAAACGCTTTTGCAGTGATTTTCTTTGGACGCGATTTTGTTCAGAGGAATAATAAAAGAATACACCTTTGTTTAATTCTCTGCACCCGTCTGAGCTCTTTTAAATGATTTGTTTTTCTCCTCAGCCATTTCCTGTTTACTGAAAGTGAGCACATGTGACAGTAGTCTGTCTGTGAGACTGAAGACAGCTGATGTAATTTTCCTTTACTTAACACCCTTTGAGCCACATGAACTAAAACGGCCTCAACCTGGAAACATCTGGCTCAGATAAGAGTCCACGTGCACGTTCAAATCACAGCACAGTGTGACAGAATTCATTCCCCGCATACATCCACACAGCATTTTTAACAGCTATTAAAAAAAGAGTTTGATAAGGCAGGCCCTCGCACCGTGCAAAGATCGTGTTTAAGATTTGAAGCAGGCTCAGGAAAATGTGTGTGGGGGAGGCAGCCAACGGCCTAATTGTCAGTTGTGGCTTATCTAATGGTCTAAATATGCTTTATAGGAGCAGGGGGGGGGGGCTCTGTGTGCACACCACAGTTTGATCACAACACAGCCTGAGTCTTAATGACGGCCCACGTGATTCCGTTTTACCCCTGGGAACGGAGATTTGGTGAAGCCACACGAGTGACGCCGGCGTCGTTAAGCCAGCAGTTTACAGGCGAGGAGGTCCCTCTTGGCTCCGAGCGTGCGGTCTGAGCTTTTTAACACAACACACTACATTTCCTTCGCGCCACAGAGCATCAGATGTTGTGATCAGGCCACAGTCTGTGATGCAGATCAGGACCCAACTGGCACAATGTGAAGGTTTTTACGCTACATCCTGTAAACAGTCGTGAATGTGTTTTATCAGAATCAGAGTCAGCACTGAAACATTTCAACCAAAGCCTGTTTATTTCAGAATCTAACCGCCCGGTGCAGATAGCATCTCTCCACTATTTTCTTTTCTTAGCTCAGAGTCCTGCAGGCGTGCAAACAACACAGAGCTGCCACACATGAGACTGTTATCTAAAAACAATCAGTGTTCAGCTCAGCAGGTTGAGAACATAGACTGTATAAAATATGGACGTAGTGTCCGTGACGTCACCCATAGGTTTCTGAAGAGCAAAAATG
>JBBMOC010000069.1:1577954-1608822 GCA_037975185.1 Centropyge bicolor
AAAAAAAAACACACACACACACATGCAGTACCCATGTGCCACAATCAAAACACAGTTTGCAATTCAGCAAAATGAGAATGTTTTATGAATCCTGGCAGCCATATGAAACGTAGCCTCGTCATATTTTGGTGCAGCATAAGAACCAGCTGTGATGTGTTCGGCTGGAGTTAGTGCAGCTCGGTCAGGGGCTGCAGTTTCAGCAGGGCCGCGGGAGGATTCCCCCCAACAGGAAAAATAATGCTAACTGGACCAGATGAGCACTTTTATTGCTTCGTATGTCCAACTTGTTGAAACTCAATTTGAGGGATATCTCACCAGAGACTATCAGAGGGGGCCGCATAGCTGAGCTGATGGACTCGATATCTCGACACACACGAAGTCCAAAAATCCAAAACCTGTACTTGTTCAAACAGGGCGAACAAACCAGATCAGAGTCGACAAAGGTGGAAAACAAAGAGCAGCCAATGGTCAAAAACATATGAAGAAACAAATGCTGGAACATGAGCAACGAGGAGGCCGAGACAAAATGCACACAGAGGAGGAAGTAAGGAGACTCAGGTGCAGCTCGTCAGGGCGGAGCAGCCAATCAGAGGCAGGAGACACACAGGTGCTGCAAGTGAAGAGTCTGACATGACTGTATCAACTACAATACCCATGAGCCTCTGCTGTCAGCTCAACCTAGTTACTGCAAAGTGCTTTTAGTTTTGAACAAAACAGAGCATCAAACTTTCTGAGTTCATCCAAAATTGACCAGAACATGAAAGTTCTCATTGTGTCAACAGTGAAATCTTGAGCTCAGATGAAAATGAAATGAATGAATGAAAAAGTGTTTCAA
This sequence comes from Centropyge bicolor, assembly GCA_037975185.1. Lineage (NCBI taxonomy): Eukaryota > Metazoa > Chordata > Actinopteri > Pomacanthidae > Centropyge > Centropyge bicolor. The sequence continues at coordinate 1,578,790 of JBBMOC010000069.1, forward strand.
GTTTCGAGTATTATTCCATAACATTGAATCATCTCAAACTGAACTCGTCTGCTTCATCAGGACTGTGTGGGCGTAGTGTGATCACATGTTATTAACACTGGCCTGGCAACACAAGCAAACAGCCCGGCGACCGACTGAGCTGACATCTTCATTCAAATGTGGCCAAATCCTGACTGATGCCTGGAACAACGTGTCGTCAGGTTTTTCCAGCTCCGTCTCCCACTTCAAACCGTCAAAAAATCTCAAATCCAGAAATCTCTCGAGTGAAAATGTGTTTTCTTGTTGGACCCATTTGTTCAGTGAGAAAATCATTTTCCAGGGCCGTGAAGAGCTTTGATGTTTATGAGCAGAACGGACCTCAGGAGTCGGTAACTTCTCACCTTACCTTTTTATGGATAAAGACTTTCTACATAATTTCCAGTGCAGTTTCTAGTTCATCTTTTGTGTGGATGATTTAAACCAGGAGAGTTTCGTGCTGCGCGTCGACCGTGAGTCATCTGACTTCGGAGAACCGTGGAGAACATGAATGGAACTTTAACTTCCAGGATCAAGGGCCTGAAAAACATCTTTCCACTTGGCAAATCAACACAGTGATAATATGTGAGATGTTGTGGCCTAAATTATGTTACAATACCACAAAGACTTTATTTCCCATTTGCTCAAGGAGATTATTTTCACCATTTCTATTTTTACATGAGCAAATTGGAAATGGAAGAGTTATCCCTCTGCGTGGGCTGACAGGCTACAGCACTATAACAAACCAAGCGGCAACCTCCGGCGCTGAAAAATGAAGCCAATGCAGAAGTGCAAAAAAGCTGCAGTTCCTCGAATAACCACTAGAGCAGGCCGCAGAAGGGAGTCAATTACATTTGAGCCCCATGTTAAAATGTCCGATTTTACGACAGAAAAAAACATATTTACAGCCTGGTTCAAAACATGGCTCTCGTCTCATAAACTGTTTTTCTACTCCATGACAACTCTGGGGGGGGCGAATTTTTTTTACAAGGCGTTGGTTTAAAATATACAGCATACATCATTATGCACAATTCATATCTGTCAATCTAAGTGGCGCCACTTTGATTGACAACTAGCCACTGACGGTCTAAAGGGCATCACCCCGGCTAATTCTAGTCACTGAGTTTGTGAAAGAGATCGTCGTGGGGTTAGCCGGCTAGCAACGATATTTAGCATTTAACCTAGCTGGTTAGCCGTAGCTAGTTTGATTATTTCGAATAAAGCGGCTTTTTTCAGCCAATAGCGTTCATTCAGCCGGCCCATAGGACCCGCCTCAGCTCCGCCCTCGCCCCACCTCTTTGTCCATATTTGGAGTAACCGGAGGTGGGCTACCAAGATGGCTACGCACTACGATTTGCTTCATTTTTGCTCTTCGGAAACCTATGGGTGACATCACGGACACTACGTCCATATTTTATACAGTCTATGTAACAAACCTGTTTCTTATCACCTGGCATAAACAACAAAAACCTTCTGATAGGTGTGACTAAACAAAGAAGTTTGACTCTTCTTATTCTTCTGTAAATGTGTGTTTCATTACATTTGTATACAGTATTTAGGGTGTGTATGCATTTCTGTGAAACACCATCAGTCTCTTTGGCTCCAGCTGACGGCAGGACGTGCTGTTACTGCTCCAACCATATTACAGTTCGGTGCCACGGGACAGGAAGAGGTGCCAGGAGGGAAGGTACTCCACACTGTTCATCTGGTCTCATCCCCCCTCTCATGTTGTAAAACGGTTCCAAAACGTCTCGCTTAACTTAACTCGAGTAATCATGTTTAGGAGCAAAGGCCTGGTCTAAATTAGCCCGGCCTCCCCAGCGTCGGCGTTTGGAGTCGTGTCAGCTGAAAAAAATAAAAAAAAAGCCTCTTTTAATTTAATCCTGTGTTTGTCATGCACTATTGTCTGGGGCACATGTAATCAGTGACTAACTGGATTAGCAGCGGAATGAAACAACAAATTTGTGCTGCAGGTACCCAGAGGAGAGAGCTGGGAATGAGAATGATGACATCACAATCTGGCTTGAGGAGGAGCTGAAGAAATCGAAGGAGAGCGCCGTAGTGTTAGGATGCTTCCATGAGGGCATGCTGGGAACGGAGATGCAGATGTGACATCACAAAGGGGTCAGGAGGGTTTGGGACCAGTCAAGTCTAACCTGAGCTGGCATCACGAAAGGCAGCCTCAGCTCTCGCCCTTGGCCTCTTTCTGTCGTGCGATAATCACGGAGCCTTTCAAATGTGCTCCCAGGCACGCCGCTTACAGCCGTCTCCAAGGAGCTCTAATCAAAAGCAAAGATGGAGGGGGAGCGGGTGGGGAGGGGAGAGAGGTAAGGACTCATACATTGCACTCATCTCAGAGGCCCCCCCACCCCCCCTCGAAAACCTCCTGCCACATGTTCTGTATCAATGTTATGAGCTCACCAGAGACGAGTCATGACTTCACCGTGACCGAGCCAAGTCTGACACATCATTATTAGGCCTCATTGTTCCAAACCCGATCCATACAGGAGGCATCCACACTGTACCCTCACACACACATGGCACGCAGCAGAGGAATCATCAAACAGCAGCCTTGTAAATTATTCTGAAAATTTATTGGACGTAATGGGTATACAAATATCATGCGTATTTACAGCATATAAAAAGTTCCAGAAAACCAAAGGAAACAATAACGGCTAATGAAAGTTTTATTTACAACGGCCAATAAAGGCAACCTTGGCATCATGGGAAACTCTTCATTGTTTGCTTCGCTATTGGAAAATAAATGTGAAACTGCAATAAAAGCTCGAACGGGCCCCCGAAATCATCAGCTGCAGGATGACCTCAAAGCACTTTCTGGAGGTCAAACACACACACACACATAGGACGCAAATTACACATTCATAGAAAAGCATGAGGTAGTCACATGGTTAAAAAAATACAATCAATAACTAGATATATGGATTTGTGCTCCAGCTGTTCTCAGACCAGCGTTAACTGAGTCACTGAGTGAAAGCATATTTTACGACTTCAGCAAACTTTAATGTAATAATAATGTGAAGTAATGTGGGGGGGGGGAGTGGTGGAACTTTTCCCACCATGCACTGGGGCAAAAGGCAGAGGAATGTTGCCATGCCAACAACAACTCTCGTTAATCGTGTCGTCAGTTTGGGCGAAAGAATATCCCCCAAATTATCTCAAATGAGAAGATTAAATCCAGATCATCGCTCGAGGCTCAGCCACTTAACGGCGTGACACGAGGGGTGGAGATGATTACATGTGGGAGATGGATTCACCGCAGTCGATAAGAGAAACCTCAAACCTACAGGAATGTCAGGAAGCCTTAATCCCACAATGACCGCTGATTATAGGCTGCGGCACATTCCCACTCTGCCAGACCTGGATCTCTCTGCTCACAGAGGGATCCAGAGCTGTTGTTCACAATAATGCAGCTCGATAAGAGCAACAGTGCACCCAACATGGCCGCCGTGTTTTTACTGTGTCAGTGAGCTTTGCTGAGCAGAGGTTTCATCTGGGATTTGGCGCCGACACACCTGGCAACAGGCCCGATCAAACAAACAAGGTCTAATGTTGCTCTAAAACCAAGTGGTTTTAATACAGCTCAATAAAAGATTCCTCGAGTGTTATTGAAAACAGTCGAGTTTCCAAAACGAGAAGTTGGATTTTCTCCAATCTAACTGAATCCATACACGCTTATTATATATCCTGCTTTTTGGTTGAACTGCCATCAGTGGCTTCAGCATTTTAAGGGGATAAACATCGTCGTTATGGCAACAGGAGGAGATAAACAAGCTTATGTGACGATAAAGTAACGGAGCAGTGAGTTCATGTGGAACAGACTCCATCAAAAATATAGTTCAATATTCATTACTACAGCTTATCTTTTGCATTTAAGATATATTAATTTTGGTTATCTGATTTCTTTACTTCACATGAAAATATGTTAGTAAACACAATATCTATAGACAATCTTCCATAATGAGTCGGCTCTGCCAGGTGGATAATTCAAGCCTCCACCCAAATATTAGATGACAAACTATAAGGATGTAAGAGTTGTAGTCCATGTACACAAGAAGGTAATGCTTCGTTTGAAAAGCATTTATTCATGACAAGCTCATTACATGTTTTATGACACAAAGACAACTGGAGTATAAAAGCTTCTTCAAAGGGAAATAAACATCATGTCAGTGCAGCTGCAAAGTTGTTTTATTGTGTAGGTTTGAAAATGTTTCAAATTTCGTTCGGAGATGTTTCACTTTTGTCGGCCAGTAAAACTCAAAGTGTGAAAACAAAGCTGAATCATTTCGTATTGCAAATATGAATATTTCATCTTTATCAGTCGGAATGTCATAAAACATGTTATGAATAAACTGAATAAATCCCCCACAAACGTGTATGAGCAAATCCATAATTCACAGTTCTTACACAAATAGAAGACAATAAATTTCTCTTGGTAAATATATTCCAAAATATAATTCTATACACAAATATATATATTTATACTCTGTTCCCTCTGTAGAAAGCTTTATACACGTTTACATAAGAAGAAAAAAAAAAAGCTTTGAGATAATATACATTCTGCTTTTCTCGTTCAATCGTCACAGGGAGATTTTCCCTTCTCGATCTCACAGGGCCCAGTTTGTCCCACCAGCGCTCTGACAGAAACAGAAACAGGTCTGAAGAAGGCACGACAGCAAACATTCATATCACACTGAGACGGTGGGGAAGCCGTGATGTCGCAGGTTAAAGAAAACATGAAAATGTATGACCATAACAATGAGCTACAGCTTATTCAACACATTGTCAGTGCTGTGATTTATACAGAAAAAAAACGTCAGAAAAAAACATGAAGCGTACATTTGGCTTCGAAACAAATCTACTGGTTCAGGTAAGAGGACAAAAGAAAACAAAGACTTATTTTGAGTTGAATTATCCATTAGAGTCATTCATCAAAGGAAAATGCCAGATGTTCATTTTTTACAGTTTTTGTTTGCTGCTTTTCTCTGTTTCAGACTGTTGTTCTGAAGAGCCCTTTTTATTATTCTCTTATATTTTATAGACAAAATAATGAATTGATTAAGTGTAAAAGTATCAACAAATAAGTCAATAATGAAGTGTCTATAGAAGCAGGCCAACTGTGAAGGACCAGACAGTCGACCTAAACTACGTCAGCTATACTACACCCTGATTTTTTATTTCATATGTCGCACGTGTCGCTTAACAGTGTGATTCTTATTTCATCGTCATTAAAATGAGTAATGGTGTGAACTTGCACCTCAAGCTCGTAAATCCTGTCTAATCCAGAAGCACAAAAACAGAATTTTCACAAACTCTGCATCTTAACATTTTTGAGTATTTACAATATTCACAAAATATACATGTATTTAAAGAAGAGTTTGGCATTTTGGGAAATGTGATACCGCTCTGAAGTTAAGTACAGAGCTGGAGCCAGGAGGTGATTAGCCTAGCTTAGCATTAAAACTGAAAGCAGGGAGGAAAAGCTAGCCCAGCTATGTGCAAAGTTGGTGAGGCAGAGCCAGGCTAGCGAGGCTTTATGCTAAGCTAGGCTAATCACTGCCCACCTTGCTTTGTCCAGTGCTCAAAAATACAACTCATCAACATCTCTAAAGCTCAATAATTAACATGTTGTTTGTTTAGTCTTTACACAGACAGAACTTTAAACAACATTTTGTGGTTTAAGGAGGAGTTTTGAGCAACAACTTTTTTCTTAAAAACGTTAAAATATTTCTGCTTTCCTTTGCTTCCAGTCCTCATGCTAAGCTACGCTATTCACCCACAGTATGGCGCTCCATACTCGCCATGAGAGAGATATCGAACTTCGATCATCTAAGGTTTGGATAAAGAGCAAATGAAAGCATTTCCCAAAATGTCAAACTATTCAACAACAAAAAAAGGGAACCCATAATGCCCCTGTGAAGCTGTGTCATCAATGAATTTGAGACGAACTCCCCCATCTACTGACATGAATTTCTCTGTACTGTAAAGAAAACACAGGTGAGAATCTGCTTTACCAGCCTGTGTGTATCGATCCATAATGAGGGTTGGAGTGAACTGAGTACATGATAAAATGTGGCTTTTATCAGCTTGTCTTTCACATTTTTCTTTCACATTTTTTGGCGTTAACTCTTCCGTATACATTCAAAACCTACTGTCTTTCTAAAGCCATTATCTCTCTGGGTCAAGATGACGACTTTGCTTCATACTGCACTTTTTGTCCGCGTGATACTAGTGGTTGCTTTGCTCCTTTGCCACCTTCGGGGGTTGCACGTCATAAAGAAACAGTCCAGCCATCAACATCTCACTTACTAATACTGACGTCACTGCAGCCTGATTGCTTTCCTTGCTGTTGGAGTACATCTGCTTGTAACAAAGAGCCCAAATCACACCATGTAAGGTGAAAACAAAAGGCTGCGTGTGGACAGAAAAAAGCAGCATTTGGATTAGAGAGAAATGCCTGGTATAAACTCACATTTGTGTCTCGTAGTTAACTAGATATGAGGTGAGGCTGCCAAGCTGGGGCTCACGACTATTACACACCAGGACAGCATGTGAGAGTCTGCACACACTCAAAGTGGCACAGAAGGGATTTACACGAGAACCGAAGGTGTGATTGTGTGTCTTCTGTTTTTGAAATCATACTTTTTTTTCTCCTTCCTGTCACAGCCCCTAAAATAAATCCTTTCATGGAAGGAGATCAACAGTTAAACCGTCGGGCCCTTCCTGTGCCACGGGCCGGGCTCGGCGTCCCGCAGGGCGGCGTCCTGGGCTACGCCGTGCTGCTGCTGGAGCAGGGCGTGCTCTGCGTGCTGCCGATGCTGTGGGCGGCGCTGCTGTTCTCCGACGCCGGCTGGGACTTCTGGATCTGCTGCGTGCCGGCTGAACCACCTGAACATCGAGCAGGGAGAAATTTATATGAGTGATAGAACGGCAGAGGTAGAACATGATAAAATGACTGGGAGAGAGCCACAGATCTGCTTGCACTCCACTGCTCCTCTGTGCTCTTAGATTTAAAACAGCACTGTTTAATCTCCAACTATTTACTATGACTGTCACTTGACATAAACCTTAAACTTTAGGTAAAATAAATTTCTTTATCTCAGTGTTTCGTGCACATCCTTGAGCAGATTTACACGCTCAAGCTCAAGAAAAAACAATCTAGTTTCAGTACAAAGAACTCTGGAGTTCATCTGCCCCAACTTTTACTATCTTCATAATCTGCCACAGATTCACAAACTGCAAGGACCCAAAAAAAAAACTCAGAGAGCACAGAAACAAATGCTCACATCCTTTCCGACAGATGATATTGTGAACAAAAAGAGGAGGGTTCCCGTTCACGGAGTTCATTTTAGTTATCTGGATTCAATTAGCTTTGCTTTAGCAGATAAAGCAGAACAAACAGAAGACAGGGACTTCTGACTGGAGCTGGAACCACCGACCGGTTTATTGTTCTACGCCTAAATAAGCATCTCAGTTCGGGGTCCGAAGCTTAAAAAACGAAGAGGCGAATAAAACTTTTTCACATTTGTTTACAGAAAGTGTCTCTAACAGACAATGAACAGTTTTTGAATCGAAGCCAAGTCTGTGTTTAATTTGAGTATTTGCCACAATTATTACTGTGGCTTGTTCCTCGGTCGCTTCCTCGCTTCGTTCCTCCAAGAAAAATGGAGAGAACACAATAAAATTTTATCTGTTAGACAAAGATTTTTCTATCAACTGTTTGGATTGTACTGAAAGTCGTGTGTGTGTGTGTGTGTGTGTGTGTGTGTGTGCTTGCATATATGGCAGGCATATGTGTCCACAGGCGATCCTGAACCTCGCTCCCTCTTCGGGGCCCCTAAGTTCTGTTAATGTTTACCAGAGCGGAGCTGCCAGGGGACTCGCTCTCACAGGACCGAGAGCTGTACGAAACAAAGGGACTTGGATTCACCTCATCTGTCTGAGGAAATGTAAATTCCCAAGTCCAATATTATCTTTCTAGACAGGAGAGATAACGGCTGATTTTATGTCACAGAAACGCACTGTGGATGAAAACGCAGTCGTTGCAACAGATGTCTGACAACTGGCCTCAACCTCTGGACGAGGAATCACAAAAGCTAAAACACAATCTCAGGATCTCCTGGCACCGTCGACATTATAACATTTACAATAGCTTTTGAGAAAGTGTCCAAGGATGTGATGCAGAAAACGTCTTTGAAGACATTTGTTTGACATTTCTATCAAGTGAAAAATTGTTAGTTCAGCTCGATAACATTTGCTAATTGGCACTAAACACAAAGTGGGAATGTCGTCTGTTTAGCAGGTAGACGCATTTTGACCTGATGATGGCGCTAGATTAAGAAAGAAGGGAACTGATGTTATTACAGTTCGTCCAAAGGGGAACATGAATGTTTGCAAGAAACGACAATCCATCCAACAGTTGTCAAGGAACTGCCCTCCAAACTACAAATACAAGTCAGAGGAGTCATTCCAATTCACTCTAACTGGAACACGTCAATCCATCCAATGGTCGTTGAGATATTTCAGTCTGAACCGAGAGGTGGAACGATCAATCCGAGAGCCTTGGTACTCAGGAAGGAAGCTGGTGAGTTTTCTCTGTCATTATAGTTTATATTAATATTGTGCAAGCGTGCGATCGTCATTATTTCCTAATCGTGAATCACATGATCTGTGAAATTTCTCCTTGTGAGTGATTCAGCACATTTTCAAAAAATTTGGTTTTTCGTTGGAAGCTGAGCAGAGAGCAGATCTGCAGGCCTGGCAGGACACAGAGCTGCTGCATGAGCCAAGACAATGAGCACAATGTCAAATAACGTATTGTGGGGTCCTTTTTTAAAGCTTTGAAACTTCTAATTGCCTTATAAGGAATCAAACTGTAACAGACACAAAACCCCAAACATTATGCCAATGAGCTGAAAAACAGGGAAAATGTCTCTTTCTCCAGAGGCCGGGAACATTGTCCTGGAACCCTGAGGGGATAGACCCGAATCTGTTTTCATGTTTCATCACTCTGTGCACTAGTTTAAAATACCCTCTGAACTGGTATTTTTGGTGCTTGCTTTTGGGGCTCTACATTCTTGGGGTTTGCGTGGAACGGCCAGTATTGCCATGTAGGGTCATTTCAGCCGAGAGAGCTCAACAACCAGGACCTATTTTAATAACATCAACTGGAACATGCTCTTTTATCTCCACATTGTGAAACTGTTTCTGTCGGTACCGAGCTTACACCTGTTTGTCTATACGTACTTTCACGTCTCATATCTTTGGAAAACCAGGCTGTTACAAGGCGTGCGTGTCTTTGTCACTCTAGGAAACCCGTAAAAGCCGAAATAAAGTGGCTTCCGAAAGTGGAGCCAACGCCAATATTGTGATAAAGATAAGGGCACTAAAATCTGACAGCTGATCTTTTCTTCTACATGAAGTCCTGTTCAGTAAACACGAGCACGACTGGAACTTTAAACAGTTTGCAGCAGCTCTAACAAGTATCTTCGCCGCATTCACAGCTGGATGATTTACTGAGCCGACCATTAAAGACCGTCCGACTGCGAGCTCCTTCCAAACTGTAAACTTAGCGCAAACTTAAACACTCACATTGTTGTATTCTGTGAAAGCCCTCGCTTATCATCTCAAACATCCTGACCACGTTTATGAAAGACGTCCACGGAGAGCACATCAGCCACGGGGCAGCAGGTCAACGGCACAGCGGACCGCTGCCGGAGCAGCCGGGCCGGCGAGAACAGGGCAGCTCTGTGCAACGGTGAACTCAGAGGGCTGCACTTCCTGTCAGGGGTCGGCCGAGGTCGGCGGGCTGGGGACGGCGGGGAAGGGCTTGGCATCTAATGGACAGATTGTGTGTCTTTTCCTGTGAGTGCCGCTAAAGCCAACAAGGGGAATTTCCAACTCGTCTCCAGCCATTGTACTGAGAGTATTCGCTGACCACCCCGCAGCCCCCGAAACATTCAAAGGCAGGAAAGAGAAGAGCTCTCGCTGCTGACCAACAGGATATATTTACAGTAGAGGAGTCAATATGTTATTGTGAACTGGCCTCTGTCAGCAGCAGGATGTTTGGCAATCGCAGCGGCACATTTCTGGCACCGAGACGCTCGGACATTCCTCCGCGTCTTATCTTTTCATTAACGAGGGGGGGGAGGCAGGCCGGGGGCGGTGGAGCAGCAGGTGAACGACCTACCTGTGTGTGAGTAGATGAACCACAGGGCTCCGGTCAACAGAGCCCCGATGACAAAGGCGGCGAAGGCGATGCCCACCACCGTCGGAGTGTCCAGCACGTAGAGTGTCTCTGAGAAACAAAACAGTTTGATGAATTATTCAAAACCTGTCAAACACAATGTCGATGAAAATCTACAAAGAAAACATAACATAAATAAAAAAGAATGCAATGAATTCAATTATTTTATTATTTATATGTATATTGATCTATTCAATAGTGAAATATTATATAATCATAATCACATATCGTTAGCCTAATAGCATAATTGCCTAAGTCATTTTTTGGCCAAACTGTGATATATGTCTAACTTTACTCTCCTATCACTGCTGCATCACCCTGCCCTATTGCCTATATATGCCCAAATATGACTTAGGTAGCTATGCTATTAGGCTAACGATATGTAAACATAAAGGTGAGTCAGACATAGTATGATACCTTTGTAAAATAACTCACTTTCAGGAAGGTCCGTTGTGGGCACTGCAACAGAAAGAAGAAGGTCATTTTAATGTTGGCTGATGATGACTCATGTGTGCTGATACACAGTAAACATTATGACTTTTAATTATTAAAAAAACAATCCATATTGTGAGTCAGCCGCGGGCCGGAGGATCAGCAGATCCCTGATATTGCCCTGTGTTGATAAGCAGCTCTCTGTGGAATGTGATCCAGAAACCTGAACCAGGAAAACGCTGAAAGAGCCGACAGTGTCCTAAAGGATGAACCGACTGACTTCCACCGGTTCTGCTTCGCCGTTTATTTCAGTCCATCTGGACGGCTTTCAAAAGTGAACTTAGCTGTAATGATGTCTTAACAAACAATACAAAGGCGCTTGTGTACTCAAGAGGCGAGCCTGGTTCACGTCCAAGGCTCTGGTACAATGGGCGCTATTCTCGGAAAGAACACCTTTGAGTTATCATCTCGCGTAATGGATGATGACAGGTCGTCACAGAGGACTTTCATTTCGGAGGGGACGATGGCCAGAGGACGTCCTCCCTGCCACCCTTCACCTATCCCGTGGCTCCTGCAATATCGGCCCCGTGTGGCTCGTTGAGCTGAGAACGCACAACGCTTTCCTGTAAACCCAAAGATTATGTTTTATGTGGAGAACTTTATGTGACGATGCCCGTGGTTATCAAGCTGTGCACTTTTCCAAATAATGCCTGGACGTCTGTGGGGAGAAGGGCTCGGCTGGACGACTGTCAGGTCCCGACATTTGTTCTCTGTGTTAACAGAACCAGACAGCACCCGAGAAGTTCAAACCCATGACTTATGTTTGGAGCTTTAAGCTGTTGCTAGAGTTGGAACAGCTCTTATATCTCTGCGAACGTCATTTGTTTATGTAAGTTTGCTTGCTATGGAATGAGAGAGAACTCCTTCGTAATGACTTGTTTTCCTTCAACTGTGACCTCCAGAATCTGCCGATCGCCTCTTGGTTGTTGGGACACGTAAAGACGACTGCAGTCAAACTCCACAGTTCAACACAGTGGACGTCTCTCTTCGATACATACTGATGAAAACAATCTGAAGTTTGGAAGACTTATCCTTTTTTAATGGCCACAATCTGCTGAGGCGTCGTTCCAAACTTTGATGTGATAAGTTTTATGATAATGTAAATGATAAACTAAGCTGCTTGACATCCAGCCAGTGAACACAGCAGCGCGAGCGAAGGACGAGAGAAAAAGCTCATTCAGCAGGTTTGAAGGTGATGCATCACCGCAGGTATTTCTCACAGATACTGTATCAGCTGTGGAAAGCTCAGCGATCTGAAGGGTCAACACACACAATATATTTCATACACTGCAGTTTCAGCCTGATATTAAAGGAAGATCTCATCTTATGCACTGTAATCTAAATAATGTAAATCTTCTCTATCTTCTTCCTTTCCTGATTGCAGACTTAAACTGGAGTAACAGCAATATTAATCCTAATGATATAATCGACTCCACCAGCCTCTCAGATAAATGACTTTTCAACTGTTCCTGGACGTTAGCAGATCCATAAAAACAGGCTCAAATTTACTGATGCTGTGAGGCAGTAAATCTACTTTTGATGGCAGGGCTTTGAGCCTGTTATGTTTTTCCATGCACCAAGTTGGCCACGAGTGGCCCTCTTTGATTTGTAGATCAAGTTCGGCTCTTTGGGACGCCGTCCAGTGCAGAGCCGTGGCCCTTGAAAAGGCTGCTTGTTTTGTTTGCCATCCCAGCATAAGAGATGCCTTTGTGTTATAAAACACGGCCTTTGAAAATTAGTTTTTTTTTTCACTGTGTTTATTGCATATCTGTGTTTACTTAATGTGCTCCATGGAAAATAAACCCGCTGCACTGGCATGGCGGTGAGGGCAGTGAACGCTGCTGCCGCCTGCACCGGCTTAACCTGCACAGTCTCTGTTCACCAGCAGCTTCTGCAACATTAACACTGAAGTGACTCCGTCCGTGTCTCTGTCCAGAGCCGAGACCCGATGTCCAGTTAAAATGTACAGTGATGAATCCACCCGCTTATGTTCGGCAGCTTTCTGTCCAACTCTGACTTCTCACACCGGAGCCTGACCGATACCGGAGGCCGATACCTACATCTGTATTTGAGAATTTCAAAAGATGTGGAAACTTTTTTGTTTAAGATAAAAACATAACATGCTTGATTCAATCTGTCACATTTCTTTTAGAGTTGTGACCAACATTATGTAGTGAGTGTCTCATTATCAAGTAGTCTACATACTATTTATCTATTACTTCTGACAGGTGAAAAATAAAGCACTCCAGATGACACCTGATCCTGTCTGATGTAACACTGGCTTCTGCCCCAAGTTACTCTGATCATCGTCTTTGTATGGATGAGTTAAACAAGCAGCTTGTGAAGTTTGTGCTCTGCTTGTTCTGATTGATAAATGAGTCATACTGTCTCCTTTCTATTGCAGTTATGGATGATGAGCATTGTCATGGCACTAAAATATATCCTTCACTCCCTCTGCTGTGGACGTTACCTGTCGTCCACTGTGTGTGTGGAGCAGCTCAGAGGCCACAGAGTCAGAGAGGCAGCACACAGACTGATTGACTATCGAGATCGTTATATACCAATACAGGAGATCCACAACAGGCTTGAGTCGGTATCGGCCATGCTGATATATCAGTCAGGCTCCAGCTCACACTGATTAAAATCATGCGACTTATATTAAACTCATGAGTCAATAGTTGACTCAAGCTGACCACAGCTCTCGCTTGTTGATGTCATTGCTCAGAGGGGATGCTGATTTGAAAAGCTCTGGCAGTCCACCAGAGATTGGGCACTCATGATATCACCCCAGCTCCGTTTAGGTCATAATTAGCAAAATGTGATGAGACTGCACCCCGATCGGAGTCACAGCCCCCGGGACCCTGCAACACAGCGAGTCAATGAATGAGTGAACAAGTGATGATCGAGTCTCTGGCTGGACTCCCAAAGCCAACAAGAAGACCCCCACCCCTCCCCCCCACACACACACTCCTCCCTCCTCCCCCTCTCTAGTGGAAAGGGGAGGCCACAGTGAAGGTCCTAAGTGAAAACAACTGGAGCTCGGTTCTGTATGACTCGTCTTTTTCCACCTCTCCCTCAGCATGAGCCGATCCAGAGGAGCCGAACTGGGCCTCAGCGCTAGCACACTCCCCTTTACTGCACACACACCCCACACACACACTCTTGTGTACGGACATTAATGTAAACAGACACACACACACACATGCATGCACAATCACACAGCACACACACGCTGCAGCTAATGAGGACCAGATGTGGAGAAGTGATGTGCAGTGTTTTGTGGTTTGTGTAGTGCTGGACCGAGCTTTCTCTGGCTCCTCCACCCTCAGGCCGGCTCCTCTCTTTAACCCAGTTTCCTTATCACACTTTATACTCCAAACAATGGAAATCAATCTTAATTCATAATGTAACCTGGATGAGAGTGAGCAGAGCTTTTAAGATCCCAATGCATCATATTCAGGTCGAGCTCATGGTAAAGCATATCAGGAGGAGTGAAACGTGTTTGTGTTTGTTTTAACCAACCTGTTATAACAGGTGCATCCACCACGACCAGCGGCTTGGTGGACATCTTGGAGTTCATCACCATCACCATGATGCTGTCCACAGAGAGAGAATCACAGGCCTCGCTGGGCTGTAAACACTGCGTGGAAAACAGTTGAGAAAGACAGAGATTAAAAACTTAAAATGAGAAAATTTACAAAAAAAAACCCTGACGTCATTTCTGCTCTGCAACTTTCTACAGAAGGTTTTATAAAAGCAAAAGCAAACCATCACTTTTCTCAACCTCGACTGAAGGCCTCCTGTCGCACTTCACCCAGTGTATACACTTGGAAATCAAACAAATGACAAACTCATGAGTCTGAACCTGATCGTTATCACAATCTAACGATCGGCTTCGGTGTCACACGTCAGCCTCAGGCCACCACTTTAACACTGACTCTGAACCAGTCAGTGAATGTGTCGACCCGTCAGACTGCAGAGTAAAGTGGAGGAGACTGTGTGAGTTGGACAGATAACACAGAGGGAGAAAAATAAAAACGATGGCTAAGATGGATGCTGATTTTATTCTGCAGATGGATAGTTGGCAAACTCCACTCATTCGTTGACTCGATTCATGTTTCCTGCTCTGGGTGCAGAGCTGATACTGAGGGGCTCAGGGAAGAGACGGAGCACCACCACACCGACTTCACACCATCTCACAAACACTGCTCTCATTACAAAACCTCTGCAGAGACATTCAACATGCAAAAAAACAAGAGTGATTTGGAGAGCGGCGTACCGGCGGCAGCTGGCTGCTCTGGGATCTCTTGGAGCACAGAGACATCTCACAGTGCAGGAACAGCAGGGACATGTTGAACTTTGAGTTGAAGGTGAAGCTGAAGCTTTTCTTCTCCATCTGGATGTGAGGGAAGGGGAAGTCCCTCTGAGGGTAGCTCTTGACGGAGTCGTCCGTGGGGCACACCGTCTCGATGAGGGTGTACTCCGAGGGCACGCTGGGGTTGGAGTTCGGAGAGATGAAGCACGATATGATGGTGAAGCCCAGCTCCGGATCTGACGCGGTGGATGTGACCTGAAGCACACGAGAAGAGACAAAAACATTTATTATTCACACACATGGAATCTGCTTCTTCTGAATCTGATGCAGCAACATGTTTCAAACCAGTCGGGACAGGAGCAACAACAGACTGTGAAAGTTGTGGACTGATCCAGAAACACCTGTTTGGATCCTTCCACAGGTAAACAGGTTCATTGGTAACAGGTGAGAGGATCATGTTGGGTATGAAAGGTTCATCCTGGAGAGACTCAGCCGTTCACAAGCGAGGATGGAGAAGACATGATTGTACAAAGAATATTACTACATGGACTCAGGAACACTTTGCATTCTGTTTTTAATTACACAGTTTTTGGAATCAGGCCTGTGTAAGACAGTCCCTTGAGTGATTATTGCTCCTCTGTCTTCCTCTCCCGTTGTCAGTGATGGTATCCTCTTTGGAAAGGTCGTGCACACACATACACAGAAATCTCTTTGTAACCATTTGGCTCTGTGTCCACGCTGTCAGCGAAGCATCTCCCGCCGATATCATCATAAACCATCTTTTCAAAGGACCTCAGAGTTCGAGTCTTTGCCATCTCTTACATGACCTCGATAATTAGTGTTGCGAAACAGACAGACAGGATCTGGAGCCAGACAGACAGGATGCGCAGACACGTAGAGAGGAGCTACTGATACGAGGGGTGAGAGTGAGTGTTGGATGTTCAGCCCCCAACGAGACAAGCTGACCTTGTGGATGCCACAGTAAGAGAGCAGGAGGAGCTAAAGTTAGACAGAGAGGTTTTAATTTAAGGCCAAACCATAGACTGTATAAAATATGGACGTAGTGTCCGTGACGTCACCCGTAGGTTTCTGAAGAGCAAAAATGAAGCAAATCGTAGTGCGTAGCCATCTTGGTAGCCTACCTCCGGTTACTCCAAATATGGACAAAGAGGTGGAGCGAGGGCGGAGCTGAGGCGGGTCGAATGAACGCTATTGGCTGAAAAAAGCCGCTTTATTCGAAATAATCAAACTAGCTACGGCAAACCAGCTAGGTTAAATGCTAAATATCGTTGCTAGCCGGCTAACCCCACGACCATCTCTTTCCCAAACTCAGTGACTAGAATTAGCCGGGGTGACGCCCTTTAGACCGTCAGTGGCTAGCTGTCAATCAAAGTGGCGCCACTTAGATTGACAGCTGTGAATTGTGCATAATGATGTATGCTGTATATTTTAAACGAACGCCTTATAAAATTAAAATTCGCCCCCCCAGAGTTGTCATGGAGTAGAAAAACAGCTTATGAGACTAGAGCCATGTTTTGAACCAGGCTGTAAATATGTTTTTTTCTGTCGTAAAATTGGACATTTTAACATGGGGCTCAAATGTAATTGACTCCCTTCTGCAGCCTGCTCTAGTGGTTATTCGAGGAACTGCAGCTTTTTTGCACTTCCGCATTGGCTTCATTTTTCAGCGCCGGAGGTTGCCGCTTGGGCCAAACGTTGCATAAGATAAAACCACAGTAAGAGGTAACGTACCTCCACAAAGACTTGCTGATTCTGTGACACGGTGTAGAAGGCCTGGCGTGAAGGGTTGCTGAACGGTGGCGTGTTGTACAGCTCCATGTTAAACGTCATGTTTTTGACCGGTTGCCTTCCTGGTCCCGGTACAATCCTGGGAAGCGTTTCTGAGGTTTCCTGGTTCTTTCGGTACGTGCAGTTGAACTGGGAGGAGAAAAAAAAAGACAAAGCCAAGACAAATATCAGCAGGGATCTGACATCAGATTCCTCTGTGCAGCACCCTCAGCCTCCACGGCTGCGTGTGTGGTGCTCGACCGCATGAAGACGGAGCAGAAAACAGGGAAGGAACAGAAGAGATACTGTATAAACAAGAACAATAAGTGGGAGACGAAGGAAGAGATGAGACAAAGGAAAATAAGTCAGGAGAGGGGAAAAAGATGGAGAAACTTCAAAATGGAAAATGTCAGGTCAAGTTCATAAAACAGACATCATGGAAAGACAGAGAGATTGCAGGAGCCAGATGAGTCTTTACTATCACCTAGGGACTCTGGGAAATAGAGTTTCTTCCAACTCTGCATGATTTACATAGAGATGTAGATGGTGGTCGACTTGTCTTAGCTTTCACCCTGAGATGGAGTTCAGCTCCCCCAGAAACAGAACCACAACGATTCCTCTCTCTTACCATTATGATGGGCTGGTGCTCCGCCGGCTCCCTGAACGTCCTCTCCAACTCCACCGGGTCCCTGGGGAAGACCAGGTCTCCAGACTCCAGATCCTCATATTCCAGCGGCCCACCACTCCCATCTTTAGTCTCAGCATGACTTATCAAAACCTGCACAGAAGAGCTTGTTACTCACAAAGAAACGAAGCCACATCAGTCCGGACATGAAAGAAAAACTTCCACAAAAATCATTTCCAGACTTCTTTTTTTTTCTAGTTGAGTAGTGTTGCTTAATGCAGGGCGTTCAGAAAGCCAAAGGCACGGACATTTGAATCTCTGAGAGGGGTCGCCAAAACATTCTGCAACCAATGAATTGGATTTAAAATGTGGGAATGTCCTGTGGCTTCAGCAGTGGGACTCAGCCTGGACCGAACCGGCAAACATGCTTTCAATTTCTCAGCGGAGCAGAGGAATGTCAGGGGTCGCAGAGGAGTACACAGCGCTTTAAGAAAACTGTGATTTAATGAGGTGACGGGACAATATCAGTGACACTAACAGTGTTTTTCTTCGGTCTCAGACAAATGTTAGCTGACCTGCCGTTAGCGCCACAGCTGAACGAAATCAGCGTGTCACAGGACAGGAACAACAACAGCCCCAGCAGATCATCTTTGATGTGAAGGGACCCTGACAATGAGAACGTATCAGAGGTCAAAGGTCGTCCCTGGGTCCATGTGCTAACACAAAAGACGACCTTGGACATGCGCCCGGTTTTGCATTGGACAGAAAATGTGTTGTTCCAAGGTTCCTCCACAAAAGATTTCAAAAGGTTGGACAGGAAGTGATTCATCCTCGCTCGTTAGAACAAACACGCTGAATGAAAGCGCTTCATAATAATGAAGATAACCAGGGATGTCAGATGTGAGTGCTGAGTCCCAAAAAAGCAGCCAACTGTACACCATGATATGAAAATGTGGCGTAAAGATGAAAACTGATTTTTTAGGTTTTGTGTACAGAAATATGAGACTCGACAGAAACAGCTTCCAGGTGGCCATTGGCAACCATTTTGAGAAACTGGCAACGAAAACAACAAACTAAAACAAACACATTTTTTATGTTTGCTGCATTCGTGATATTGCTGTATTGATCAAACTGGAACCAGGCGACGCTGCAGGTTCATCTGCACACATGCCGAATCAATGTAGAGACAACAGAGAAGCAAATGAAGTTTGACTGTCAGGAGAAAAGTTCGACCAACTCGTCAATATCACAAACAAATGTTCAAGCTGATTCCGCTGAAGAAGAACCAGATGAATTTGAACAAAAAAACACAAAGGAAAGTCTTCAGTATCTTTGAGATTGAAAGACTGTAACTTGAACAAAATACGCCTCAATAAACGACAAGCTAACGAATTCACAAGAGCAGATCCGACAGAACCGCAGGGCTGGACGAGCACTGAGCTCGAAGCTACGCCAGCGGGCAGCTCGGTGACATCATGAGGTGGAGGCTGGCACGCCCATGAGTCAGCTGGACTCATTTATCTGTGAGGAACATGACAACAGCTGCACATGAGGGCGGACATGTTGACTGATAACGCCCCACATTCTAATTCTGCTTTTACACGTTCTTTTATGCCACATTTTCGTTAGTGAGCTCACATACAACTGAATCTTCATTACTCAAAGTATAAGGTGATGAAAAAATGGCAACCACGTTTTCAGATTTGGCAACTAAAATCTGTCAGCCTGGCAACCACATTAAAAGTGTTGAGCCCTGGAAATACAAAGAATAATGACATTGCAGCTATAGTGCATTATCTTTCTGTTTTCTTTTCAGCCTAAAAGAAAGAATCAATCAACTGGTGGAAACATTGAGCAAATGTCAGCTGCCCCCTTTCTTGGGTTCAGACGTGGTGACGGCAAATGACAGCACTGACAAATCTTACGACAACAGGTGACCTAAAGGCTCCATACGTTTACCAGTGATTCGATCACACTACAAAATAATGCACAACGTAATGCATGCAGCACAAATACTGCACTGATCAGATTACTAATCGTTTATAGGGCAAGTGACTATTTTCGGAAATTTACATACAATTTACAAAAGTGAAAAATTGTGAAAAATGTTACAACAGAAATAAAGTTTTGTTACTTACTCCAATAACATTCTAATTCGAATTTTTGAATTTCAAAGTATTTCAATAAGTGGCCTATAAAGGGTTAAGTTGCCTCCTGGGAAACACTGCAGAAAACACTTGAATCTCTGTCTATTTAAGTTTTAAAAAACACCCCAGATGCTGTTTTCTCAGGAGAAATGGCCACTCTTCACGGGTCAGGTGAAGCAGATTTACTGCTCTGACGTGTTTCTAACTGAAATGTAATAAAGGTATTGTACTCACGGAGTTGATGTGGAGGGCCATGGGGCTGCCCTGCATGGGATACACAGTGGTCCGACAGCCGGTCAGAGGAGTTTCCAGCGTGTAGTGGGTGGCATTGACTGTTGCTTTGCATGCTGGGTCTTCGAGCGTGAGATTGGCATGAGCGAACCCGTTCGCCTGAGGAAACATTAAAAAAAATGGCAACGTTGGATGAAAATCAAACCAACTTTTTTCCTTATTAACTCATTAAAAAAAAAAAAAAGAAGTCAATGTGGTTGTGTAAAACTTCGAGTTCTCAGGAATAAACAAATCCCACAAGGTGGTCTCGCTCCAGCTTCAGCTTCTCCTAATTACACTCAATGCCAGTTTCCATTCTGTGATGTGGGCTGGCCGAGCCGGGCTCAGACGCCGAACGCTGGAGCGCGTCCCGCTCGCTTCAATATCGGCCTGTGTACAACGGGGACGCTGGCATTCGAATAAAGAGCCACAGAATAATGACAAGATTTCTTATTTTACTTACCAGCGTTTCTTTGGATTTTACTTTTGTAGAACTGAAAATCACTTTGATGAGGTCATCTTTATATTGAGCTATTAGTCTGTGTCGCAAGAGCAGAGACCCAAAGTAAACCTGACTGGTAACGACGGTGAAACCATTTTCAGATCCAGACTTAAATCACATTTCACATCTCAAAGGACACTGAATTAAGTCTGATTAGGAAACAAAGCACAATGACTTGATTTGATTTCAGTTCATCAGACTCTGATATCAATTTAACGTTATTATAAAATGAAGACTAAAATGATTTAATGAAAAAATTTGGTAGGAAATTATTCTATATTTCCTGCATACTATCTCATGTTCTTTGCTATTTATAAGTGATTTCTTTGAGTTTTGCTTTTCTGTGTTTTATATGTTGTGCTTCTACTTGTTGCTTTATGACATAATAAAACTAAACCATTGAATATAATCATATATCCAATGTGTTTCCAGCAGGATCCACGATGCACAAAATGCACAGCGTCCACTCACTTGCAGGCTTTCTCTGTCGATGCTGACCACCATCTTGGTGTCCTCGCACCGCACGCTGTGGCCGACGCTCAGGACGCCCTGCTGCTCCTCGGGCTCCCCGTTCTCCCAGGGCCGCTCGTCCAGGGAGGAGGGCGGGGGCACGGGCGGAGGGAAGGGAAAGGGCAGACCGGAGCGTCCTGCAGCGGCTCCTGGGTGAGGGCCGGAGTCCCGCAGGATGGACAGCTCCGGAGGGAACATGCTCTCCAGAGGATCCACCACATCTGGAAGCAGCACGCGGTTAGAGGCTGATTTTACAGGGGAATTACACAGGACCATAAAACCATTTCACAATTTCACGCCAGCGTCTCTGTAAAGACCGTGAAATGTGCAATATTGGTCATGAACAATGCAAATATCTGAGCTATAATGTAACTGAACCTCAGCAGAACTTAAACCAGGTGTGGAATCCAGAGGGGGCGTGTCTCAGTTTACCTGGCTCTCTCAGCCGGATGCTGAAGTGGTTGGCCACAGGCGTGCTGGTGTACGACGTGACGGGGCCGTAGCCATGCTCCCCCGCCCACTTGATCAAGGGCTGAGACCCAGACGGCAACTGCTGCTTGGGGGATTTGGACACCTGCAGGAGCCGCTCTGTGTTTGAACTAACACTCACGGTGTCAGAGGCCTGCGGAAGAGAGAGTGAAGAGAAATTAATCTTGCTCTTTTGTCATTTGTAAAACACCACAGATTTCAGTAAGCTGCCTTAAGATCTTCAGGAACATGATTTACTGTCCAAGTATTACAAAGATATTCAGTTTCAAGTACAGTCCTGCTCTTCTCTCGGAGTCAACTGTGAATCATGTGTCTAAGTGTGAGGTCATGGGCGTGCCACGGCTCAATCAGCGCTGAGAAACCCACATGTTCGCTGGCTCCTGAAACCCGCGTCCTGCCCTGCCGCGTACCCCCCCCCCCCCGCGTGAGGGAGGAGCCGCTCGTTCTCACACTCATTTCCCACACATTCGAGTCTCTTGAGCAACCCAGAGGAGAAACGTCTTTCTGACAGAAGGCTTTTTTTTTTTTTTACGAGACTATCGTATCACACGCATAGTTGACACTCTCCCAAACACTGGTTGCACAAGCGCAGCATCCTGTGTACCACTGCTGTCAAGTAGAAGTCAAGAGCTCAGCCATGTGGGAATAAAAACAGGACCTTGTGTTTAGAACTGTCCTTCTGGGGTTTAGTGCTGACGACAGCACTCGCAAGCACTTTTCGCAGCAGGTTCTTGTTGTGTATGAATGTATTCATCACTAAAACCAGTCAAACACTTCAACACACGTTCACCATGCATTTTTACATCTTATCTAATCTAATACAGAATAAAATGAGCTTGGTTGTGGCTCCTTTTTTTCCTTAACACCCTGATATGGACACGACTCTCTTCAGTTAGAACCAAATCTCAAATCTTATAATTTGCTGCTTTTCTCTGTTTAACCCTGTATCACCGAACGTATCATATATGATACATGAGTTTTGGAGGCTCCAAAATTCAAAATAAAAAGGTTGTGAGCCACAAAATGAGCCAAACTAAATGAAGTGTTCCTCTTCCACCTGCCAGCTCTGTTGGTGGATTTCTCACTGCTGCATGAGAGCAGATAGTAGCTTATACAGAGAAATAACAATAATAAATAGTGGAATAAAAATACAAATATCTTCTTGTTTGGAACTAGAATGATCAATTTGTTACATATGTTTGTTTTAATATGTTTTAGTTGAATGAAATTAAATGAAACTTTGAGTCTCAAATGATGATGATGTCTCAAATATGATAGAAATTGAAACTCATATGTGGAAATTAATATTTGAAAATTCTATTTGTTTGTTTGTTCAGAAGGAGCATTAAAGGCTCCAGTTTCAAAGAATTGGAATTTTCTGTCAATTATTTCATGGTCCTGGCTTCACAGGGTTAATAGAAATGACAGAAGTCCTCATGTGCACATTATTACTGGTTGTAAAACTGCTGTATTATAATAAACACTACACAATAAATGCTGTGTTTATATGTGTATATTTTAAGTATCTAGCATGGCTACAATGATCTTCATCCCTAATGCCCTATATTGTCGAGTGTGAGGTGTGTGTCAGTGCCACAGGCTGTGACCCGGTGTTACACTCACACAACCTGCCTGACTGTACGTCTGCGACCAGGCAGCTGTACAAACACACTGCAGCCTGGCGAAAGTGCAGCGTCATGACTGCAGCAGCTCGGCACGAGTATCAGCTTTACACACAGAGGAAACACAGACCCCCCCTGCCCGCACACACACACACACACACCTCCACCACAGCCAGCAGAGAGCAACGAGCTGCAAACGGACGGGCAACCACACAGTAACTACAACATGTCTCCACTATTCCTGAAAATGTAAAATACAATTGAGATTCTTTCACTTTTCCGGCACTAAATTCCTCTTTCTCGAGTTCAGAATTCCATCCCAGGAGCTACAGCGGCTGGACAAAGGCCAGTCCTCCGTCGACTTGATCTACAGTTAAACTGCTCTTCCAAAGTGTACATACTGTCGGTGTCATGTTCCGATGGTTCCTAAGGATCCTGAGAGACTCGAGGAACACTAATGAAGATTTAATATCAAAACTGTATATTCACACTCAGCGCTGATGTGTATAGAACCATATTTCCAAGTAAAGGCCAGTCTGATATATGGCAGTAATTAGCCGGTGTTTGTCTTGTGTGCGAGCTGAGGAGGTCCGAGCTGAAGCTGTGCAGATCATAATTCACATGGTGACTGATGGGAGGCAGCCTCTGAGAGCATGTGATGCCCCGCCCCCTCCCGTCCCCAGCTCTCTCAGTGTGATGACAATCCCTGGAGCTGCCGCCTCCTAACCAAGCGGCAACCTCCGGCGCTGAAAAATGAAGCCAATGCAGAAGTGCAAAAAAGCTGCAGTTCCTCGAATAACCACTAGAGCAGGCTGCAGAAGGGAGTCAATTACATCTGAGCCCCATGTTAAAATGTCCAATTTTACGACAGATAAAAACATATTTACAGCCTGGTTCAAAACATGGATCTAGTCTCATAAGCTGTTTTTCTACTCCATGACAACTCTGGGGGGGGGGCGAATTTTTTTATAAGGCGTTCGTTTAAAATATACAGCATACATCATTATGCACAATTCATAGCTGTCAATCTAAGTGGCGCCACTTTGATTGACAGCTATGAACTGACGGTCTAAAGGGCGTCACCCTGGCTAATTCTAGTCACTGAGTTTGGGAAAGAGATCGTCGTGGGGTTAGCCGGCTAGCAACGATATTTAGCAGTTAACCTAGCTGGATAGCTGTAGCTAGTTTGATTATTTCGAATAAAGCGGCTTTTTTCAGCAGCTTTTTTCAGCCAATAGTGTCCATTCGACCCGCCTCAGCTCCGCCCTCACGCCACCTCTTTGTCCATATTTGGAGTAACCGGAGGTAGGCTACCAAGATGGCTACGCACTACAATTTGCTTCATTTTTGCTCTTCAGAAACCTATGGGTGACGTCACGGACACTACGTCCATATTTTATACAGTCTATGCTCCTAACCTGCCCCCCCCCCTCCCTCTCCTGCAGCGAGGACCAGGCGCCGAGTCAACACATTCTGCTGCGACTAAACCTTCGGTCTGTGGCACGATGTGTGATAAAGACAGACACGTTCCTGGATGAAACAGCTTCAATCTGTCGTCACACTCACCACTACATCCAGATTGCCAATCACACTGTGAGCCTTGATGACCCAGTTGACGGACTTGGCGCACTTGAGCAGCAGGACGACGTCACGGTGCAGCGGGGCGTCGTCCTCCAGAGGCCGCAGCTCCACGATGACGTCCACCTGGAAAGCGCTGCAGAAAAAAAAGGAAGGAGAAAAAGAATTTTGGACGGTTATGTCGGCGTACTGTTATCGTGCCCTCTGCGTCTGGCCAACTAATTAAACAGCTGGACGCATGCCCAGAAGACAGCAGACATATGCACTACAGACCAGATAGTGAGAGAGCGAGATACAACCCAGCTACCGACACATTCCCCCACTCGTGGTCTTCTGGGTGCACAGAGCTCCACTGAGAGAGCGAGCAGCATATCTGGCAACCTGCACTTTATGAGGCCCAGTTTTGAAATATCTTTCCCGAAAGAACACCGCGTAGTGAACATCACCCCCCCTCCCACAACAACCCCCCACCTTCACCTTAGTTTCCATCCAAAACAAACTCCGCAGAGATAGTGAGAGCATCCTGACCTCGAAAATAAACTATGACAACATGTTTTCTGGGCTCTGGCTGACTCGCCGGCTCGCTCACCTGCTGGAGTTCGGAGCCTGCAGCTCGATGATGTGGACCTCTCGGTCTTTGTCGGGGCCGGACAGGACGCAGCCCTTTGATGCCTGTGGCTCCACGTAGCCGCCCAGGTAGTTCAGAGACAGGAACTTGGTATCAATCTTGCAGGTGTCAGAAAACACTGGATCTGAAAGTGGAGAGATGTTTATGTTAGTCCTCAGGGGGCAGGGTCGGGGGGGTTCTGTGAGGCTATTTTGATCCCCCACAGGAGAAATATGGCTGTTTGTTGGCCCTGCACCACAGGGGGTCAGAGCACGGGGTCAGATACAGAACAGCACCCCCTGCTCACAGAGACCTCAGTTGGGTGTTTGTTTCCCTGCTCACTTCGCTCCACAGCTGGTTTTCCCATTGTCTCAGACCTGGTCCTGAGCGGGATGAGGTTTGGGGCGTGTCCTGGTTGGCATGACCTGCCTCCTTATCAACAGGGAAAGTTCTCGTTTGGTGGGAAAATGAACGGGACAATAATTCTCATAAACACATTTAATCAAACCTTCTGGTGTTTTTTCCTACACTTTCGTGACTCGTTCAAAAAATTTGTGACATTAAAAAAAAAAGCACCTTGAGAAGATGAAAAGTTCGGCCCCTTCTCAGCGCTCGGAGAAAACACAAGACAGCTGCTTCCTTATTTGGCAAACAGAGCCTTGGACAAAGTGTAAACTGAAGGTTGGCACCTTCCTCTCCGGAACCCTTGTGGCACTGGTAGGAGCCTGGCGAGGCAGCCAGGATGTGTCCATCTTCATGAAACACGACTAATGATGTGAAGGAGTGGAAATCTACAGCTCTTTGCTCCGAGTAAACATCATGGCACCCTGGGACCGAGCCAAACCACAGCCGCCCCTAATGACAGGAGCCGAGCGCTGGAAGGCAGAGCAGCCACTCTGTTCCTCCACAGCTCGGAACATAGAGAGAGGAGTTATCGCCATTATTCCTCCTCAGACACGAGCTGTGCTTCATTTCCACATCGTGAAAGATGCTCATTAAAAACACGATGACCTGTCTGGGAGCTGATGTACGATGACGACGGACGTGCAGGAGGAAATGAAGGATCGAAAGTCCACGACTCAAACACGTGTGCAGATCAATCACGGCCTCTCGTGAGAATCCCCCCGGTGCTTCTTCACTTCAGACACACTCCCCCTTATCTCACTTATTGGAAAAATGTGACAGGCGCAGTCTATCTCCTGCCTCCTTCCTCGGCTGTTTTCCACCTGACTTTCAGTCAACGTGTGCATGTCCTCCACCAGATACTGTACATTTTCTATTGTAGCCTTATCATATTAGTGAAAACTGTTGAAGTAAAATCAAATAACAAAACAGCAGCAATGAGAATTATCTACCTCATATTCTCATTGCTGCTGTTTTGTTATTTGATTTTATTTGATGTTGTCACTTTATCTTCACTAAGCCACTTTAGGTTCCACTTGTACTTTTTTTTTTTTTTTTTATAGTTTCTTATAGTTTTTTATTTTGTATACTTTATACTTCTATCTGATTGTATGCTTGTGCTGCTGTAACACCCGAATTTCCCCTATGGGGGATCAATAAAGAATTATCTTATCTTATCTTATCTTATCTTATCTTAAAGCCACGTAGCAAAAGAGACAAATGACATATACTTCATAAGATTTGCATCCAGGGATATTAAGACTTAAGATATTGTCAGTGACCAGATTCACAAAGTCTTTAAAGCCAAGCTGCATATTTTACAGTTTTTGTTCAAATCACTATCCTGACTTTATATTATATTTTCAATGACTTCAACATCTCTATTTTCTTACCTTTTAAACATCATTGCAATGGCCTACAAACAAATAAAGACACAAAAACTAAATGTGAATGCTCTGCAAGATGCTCTAACATCTACCTTAACCTCAGCTCTACAGAAACCTGTGGTGTAAGTTTGCATCAAGTGTTCAGTTCTGGTTGAGTCATGAAAGTGTGACTGCAAACATAGACCAAGCAACAACATGTTCCACACATATGAAAAGAGAGAAAGTATCTGTTCATACATGAATGACTAGATAACACTCTGATGCAACAGTACACAGTCTGTGTACTTTCTGTATTTTTCTTAGGTCTCATAATTTCAAGGCTGAATGATTGAATCAGCCTGTTGAACAATGTGACAGTTTGGACGTCGGCTGAGAGAAGGAAATTCTTTTCCCCAGAGAAGTGCACATAAACCTTCAGCGTGAGCTCCAACACAACAGCTAGGCTAAGTTATGGGGAGCTGAAGGGGGAGCAGGGAGGCGTGCCTCGGGGGCCTGCAGCTATGTTGGGAATTTTGGGAATCTAGCACACACCTTCTCCCACTTTGATGTAGATGTCTTGAGTCATCCTGAGCTCGGAGAACGAGGTGACTGCCCTGTACTTCTTCTGGGCCCAGTTGAGGAGGTGCTCGTTGCCATGGGGAAAGGTCTCCTGCTGGATCTGGCAGGAGGCGGAGAAGTTCCCCGGCTGGAAGTGAACCTCGGAGCCCTCGGATACCTGGACGAGGAGAGAAGGAACGGATATCAGAGCTGCTGTGATCTGCTGTTATCCGTTTTCAATTTAATAAAACAACAACTATTTGTCAGATATTTTGCAGGATAATCACAGAAAGTCAAGCAAACTAAGCTCATCCTTATTTCACATATGTGAGATTGTCCAATGCAGAAGCTGCAGGCAGACTGAAAAAACGAGCTGAGCCTTTCCAAAATTAAACCTGCTCTCTAAACATTGGTGAAACCCATCCTTCACGCTCCATCCCAACTGTTATTCCAAAGCTCCTACAAATATGCTCAGCGTATTTTTACACATGTTCCTCTACACAATAAGGTGTCTGGTTTCCACTGTTTACACAGCGAACCGTGTTGTAGTGCGTCATCGCGAATGTGTAGGTCTGCCTCGAAATGGCCACGAGGGGAAAAACGGAGAAACACTTGTCACAGACTGACTGACACACTGACAGACAGGAAGGTCAGAGAGGAATAACAGGTAAAACAGATGCAAACGTTTAAGGCAGGGGTCTTCAAAGTGTGGGATAGCGAGCCTCCCTAAAGAGAACTCAAAAGCATGCCGCCCCCCCTTTACCCCCCCCAATTATTATTACTATTATTATTGTTATTGTTGTCGCTTTGTATGTTCCACACAGGCTTAAAAAAGGTTTTCAACAATAAATGTTATACACATCTTTGTTTTTGTAAACATCTTAAACATGTTTGTATGTTCTTAAACATATTTTTAAAACATTTTAATCATCTTTATCTGTGTGTGTGGATAAATATCTTTTTTTAACACATTTTTAACATCTGTATGTTTTCAGCATCTTTTTAAAACACATTTGAGCATCTGATTTTAACATATTTTAACAGAGTTAATTAATATCTTTTTGAATACATTCAATTTAAGGCCTCTTTGTGCAATTCCTCAAATCAGATAATAAACAGATCAACGTCAGTCAGATATTTTTTTTTTTTTATCATAGCGGCTTGGTTAAACTTTGGTGCTTGGTTTCAATATGACACCGGAGTTTACATGGTGGCATACTGTCGTTAGCTAGCACCGCTTTGCAGATAACACTCTGTGGCAGCGGAGCATCATCAGGACCAATACATGAAAAGCCAAACTTTAAATAATCAGGGTCATACTTCCTCCGTTTTCTGCTCGCCCCAGACTCTGTGCCCTCTCTCACTTTCACTTGAGATACTAAAAATCCATCCATCTTGTCAGATGTTTACACTTTTTTTTTCTTTTCAGGTTTTTTTTTCACTCGCCTCACACTTTGAAAACCGCTGGTTTAAGGCACACGATCGGAGTCTGACATTTTTTGAATACATTTTTAAAGTCAATAACGTTTTGCACATCACTGAACAGCACAGTGATTCGAGCGGTGGCTGCTGCACTGGATCCAGCTGTGAAACTTAAACAGACAAAAACGAGGGAGAAGCTTTAAAAATACGGAGGCAAAGAAGTGCTGATTTGCGTTTGACAGGCGCCGCATTGAGGAGGGACCACCCCCTTTGGCACTTAATGGAGCTCGGCCCATATGCTTCATTTCAGAGGGATAAACATTCACATGTGCTGCAAAAAACCTACGAACAAGCGAGAGAGAGAGTCCAAGCGCACGGTCTAGACGGCCTACCTCATTTTATTTCCATGCTTGTTTTTCTTTCTCCCTCAGTATCCTATCCTATCCGTGCAGGAGCTGAGACAGCGCTGGCAGGCCCAATTAAGACACTAAATCAATTTGAATCCGAGAGGAATACTCAGGACCACGTCTTTGAGCCGACGCTGTGAAGTCGTCCCTAATTCGCAATCACACTTTAATGATAATTCAACAGTATCCCTTTGGGGTGTTTAGGTCTTTCAGACACAACTATTCAAATCTCCTCACTCGCAACATCTGTCTGACCTCTGGACGCTCCTCTCCATGTTCCTGGCATTGTCACCAGAGGCAGTAAATACAGGGGCCTGGGAGACAGACTCTGTCGAAGAATTCAGGTTGATTTTATTTTTAGTGTGTTTACTACGGCGAGAAGCAACAGAGAGAGAAAGATGGCGAGGAGGTGGCTCCCTGAGCCAGCGAGCGGGGGCCCGGGGTTTCTGCGCTAACCTTGCCAAGCTCAGCAGAGTTTATCAGTTTAATTGCGGGAATACGACTGTAATTAGTCGCAAAGAATTAGAGGGGAAAGCCTGAGAGCCAAATTAGCTCCAGGCTTTCCACAGCACTGGAAACCTCAGGAATTTGAAACTGGGAAGTGAGGGACCTACTGTGGGCTTTAACTAACTCTCTCTCTCTCCCTCTCTCTC
>JBBMOC010000069.1:1627689-1679733 GCA_037975185.1 Centropyge bicolor
GAGTTGTCATGGAGTAGAAAAACAGCTTATGAGACTAGAGCCATGTTTTGAACCAGGCTGTAAATATGTTTTTTTCTATCGTAAAATCGGACATTTTAACATGGGGCTCAAATGTAATTGACTCCCTTCTGCGGCCTGCTCTAGTGGTTATTCGAGGAACTGCAGCTTTTTTGCACTTCCACATTGGCTTCATTTTTCAGCGCCGGAGGTTGCCGCTTGGTCAGGACACATGTTGGCCGTGGCTCGTCAGCGGACTGTAAAAGGCCACTTTAGCAAAGGAACATATGGAAAAATGTTCAAACTTGATACCTGCAGTGCTGAAGCAGGAGGAACAGAAGAGAACGCTGCAGGATGAGGTCACTCTTTTGCTAGAGCTTAAGTGGCAAAACACCAACACCTTCAGGTCAATAGTCAACCAGCGAAAATATGTTTTGCCTCAAAATCCCGAGGGGTTTAAAGGCTGGATGAAACCGGAGCCTGGTCTGCAGCTTGGCTCACTCCGACTCTAACCCTCATTTGTTTCCTGCTCTAGAAGATTAGATCATTTTCATACAATCTAATTGAATTTTGTGAAAACGAGAGAATGATTCTGGTATTACTGAAGGAAATCACTACCCGCAGACGCACACAGTCGACCTGGCACGAGAGGCTGCGCTGAGGCTCGCCAGCCCGCAGCCACTTTACAAGTCCTATTCCAGGTTACTGTCTCGGAGCCCGGTCTGCCTCTCCTTCATGGGTGGAGGAGAGAAGAGGGGGCTTCTGTTTCTCTGATCAGGATCACGGAGCTGAAGAAAGCATCACTCTTTATTTCAGACAAATGTGAATAACACTTTGGAAAAAGAAAAATATTTATATCATCCAGGTGAGCCAGATTCAGGATCAGTCACTTTCTGGAAACAGAGAGTTAGAAATCTATGAAACAAACAGTCCACTGCCATCGATTCAAAAAAACAAATAGTTTGAAAATTGCAAACCAGCAAAATAAAGCCAGTCCATAAATCTCCCTCATCGTGGTCTGGCAGTGCTCAGCAGCCATTGTCATTTCAGGATGTACCAAAAAAACAAGCTCTCATTTGCTGAAATATGAAAGAAAATCGTCTTGACCAAATTGGACTGATTCCTCCTGGAAACGTTAAATTTCTCCCACTGAAATCAGTTTCTAACAAATCTACAGTCTGTGATTCTGTCGAAGTGCTGCATGGAGCTGATTGTTCAAAACTTCACTGGATTAAACTTTGATTTATTCATTACTCACTCCTGCTGAATCTTACTGTATCAGAATTTAAATAAAGCCCAGACGGCTCCACTTCTCTCACCTCAGCAGATTTGAACACATGGCTTGTACATCACCAGAAAACTATCCAAAATATTATTGTGGATATTTCTAGCTTTAGGCTCCTTGAAGGAATGATTAGCATATTTTCTCTCTGTGTTATTGTACTGTGACTGCGAGCACGTCCCAGACCAAGCTCAGTGCACAGTCACTGCTGAGGTGTTCTGTTGCACTTAATAAGTCAGCTCTGGTGTGGAGACTAGCCCGGAGCCAAGGTGTGTGTTCTGAGTCAGGTCCAGCTGTGCATTTCTTTCTGTGGATAACAGTTCATACCCCTCGGTTCATACCCACACAGAGCGGGTTCACCGGCGCAGGCAGGAAACAATTCATTGCTCTCACGTCTTTACTGAAAATATGGGCAAACTGAAAGCTGCGACTTTCACACGTGGATGTGAAAGAGATGTGAAGCAGGCCTCACACATCGCAGCTGCAGGATGTGTGTCCGCCTGTGTGTGTGTGTTAAAGTGTCTGAAATTGACCATGTGATCCCCTTTTGTCCGCATTAGTCCAGGCACACCATGTGCAACAGCAGATTTATTCCACTACCTGATCCAAGCTTGGCTTTGCAGACTCTTAGTAAAGAGTCACTGGGGCACATCATGTTCTCCAGCAGCTCCTCAGGCCAGGCAGCCAGAGATCAGCCACAGCCAGAGATCAGCCACGGCCAGAGATCAGCCACAGCCAGAGATCAGCCACAGCCAGAGATCAGCCACGGCCAGAGATCAGCCACAGCCACAGATCAGCCACGGCCAGAGATCAGCCACGGCCAGAGATCAGCCAGAGATCAGCCACAGGCAAATATCAGCCAGAGATCAGCCATGGCCAGGGATCGTCCACAGCCAGAGATCAGCCACAGCCAGAGATCAGCCATGGCCAGGGATCAGCCATGGCCAGGGATCAGCCATGGCCAGAGATCAGCCACAGGCAAATATCAGCTAGAGATCAGCCATGGCCAGGGATCAGCCACAGCCAGAGAACAGCCACATCCAGAGATCAGCCATGGCCAGGGATCATCCACAGCCAGAGAACAGCCATGGCCAGGGATCATCCACAGGCAGAGATCAGCCATGGCCAGAGATCAGCCACGGCCAGAGATCAGCCACAGTCAAAGATCAGCCACAGCCAGAGATCAGCCACAGGCAAATATCAGCCACGGCCAGAGATCAGCCACAGCCAGAGATCAGCCACAGTCAGAGATCAGCCACAGAAAGAGATCAGCCACAGGCACCTCTTGTGCTGCAGGACCTTGTACACTACGTCCAAATACAGCCTTCTCTGTGGCCCAGACTTAGAAATCTACATAATCACAGACTGACCAGCCACCTCTCTAAGCAAAGGATACGAACGCCAAAGAAAACAGGGGAAGAGCCCCATTAATGGGAGTCAATCTGCAAGCTTCCACATCTGACGACTATATCGGATTAAAACATTAAAGTTAAAGGACATTGATGAAAATAAGCTTTTTTGCTCGCTGGGATTTAGTTGAGAAGATCATTTTTCTATCATCTCATTTCTCTATGAAGTGATATAAATATGACAGCAAAGGTGAATAAATGTGTTTCCAAAAGAGTCAAACTATTCATAACTATTCTGCCCTGTGAACTTTTGAATCTAACATTCAAGTTTCAATTTGTTATATTCACAAAAACGGTCATTGTTTATGGTCCCTGGACAAACGCTCAGATTTCCAACAAAGACCATCTTTCAATTGTCTGTAAGTTCACAGCATATCTCACAACAAATCCAGCTGTGAAGTGCATATAGCCATATTTTATCAACATTATGAGTCACTGGCTCACAAACAGAGACAAGTGGACAGAGGAGAAATGAATTATGCCGCAAGAGTAGTCTGAGACGTTCATGTGGGCGTCTTCGTTCACCATGAAACTGGGACGCTGTTAGAATCTGTCTGTTTCTTTCCTACTCAAAGAAGCAAAGTGAAAACCTTTCAAGCCTAAAGGGGAAACAGTTTCATATTCAGAACTCATTTTCAGTGGAATCTTCCTTTGAGATAGTGGTCGTGGAGTTTCATGGTTTGGAAAATACATTTAATACATGTTGTCTTTCAGGAAGAAGTTGGAGATAACAGAAGAGATAAACCTCCTTTCTTCCAACTTTACTTGCTTTAAATTTGATTCATAAATGAGGTATACTCTCATTGGTGCAGGATAAATAATAAATTGCAGGCTGAGCCTTTCTCACAGCCAATCAGGTGAGAGCATCTTTGCCCAAATGTGGACGTTTTAGATGCCCTTTGTTTAATTCGTTTCTCGGCTGGATAATCAGCTCCTGCTGTCAGTAGAGATCAGGGGCAGATGGTGCCAACCACAGACCACAGTCTGACGCACTGTTTACCCTCCAACACCGACCTGCTGAAGGCTGAGCGCTGAGGAACAGGCTGCTTATGTCTGGACAGGCCGATCCGTGCCCACGGCCCAGGTGGACTCAGACAGGGAGTGGGCACAGCGTCCTTGCTGAGATCTTATCAGCAGCAGAATGAGCTCCGGCAGAGCCACCTAATCTGAGCCAGAGCCGCAGTGACCTTCTGCAGCCAAGGCTGTAGGCAGAGGAGCAGACAGCTGGATTCCTGCCTCCTCCACACAAGTCCTCACTTGACCATGGAGGTGACGGCTCACCGACAGCTGGATAAATTGACGTGAAGAGATGGGTTTCACAGACCCTCACACTGAAGGTTTAACCGGGCTATCCATAACACTTCTGATCATTTACAGGGAAGATTATTCCACACATCTGCTGAGAGAGAAAACAACGGTGTAGGATGAATAAGGTCAAATTTTTTTGATGTATAAATTCAGCACAGAGCCAAAAGCTTAATAAAGTCTAAATGTTTAAATTGAACTTATGCATTCATTTCTCTACTTTCAGCCATTTTGAATAAACTCTGTCAAATCGCCTTATAAATTAAGTGTATTCATAAACTATTATTTGGTCTATTGCAACGAGCAGAAAAGGCAGTCTCAATTGTTTGATTTTTCTTTCTCATTTATGCCAAAAATCCTTCATTCACAGCCTTTGCCTTGCCTCAGTCATCAGTCCTATAAGACCACTCAGGCCAACAAGCTTATCTGACAGCAGGTGTAAACAAACCCAGCTTCTTCTGTGTGAACGTCTACCTGTGTCTGATCATAATCCCACCTGGGAATCTTTGCATTAAAAGGCTGATTTTGATGTAACAGATGTCAATTTCTGGGAACACTATACAAACTTTAATCAATGGATTTAAGTTAGTAGAATTATCCAATCAGAACGACTGAAGGACGAATAAATGAGATGGTCACTTTGTACTGGCCTTGTGTGACAGGCAGAAAAAACATGATGTGTTGTCAGCTAATATTAATACTGAGAAAAAATAACAGAGGCATTTTTGTTACAAGTTTAAAAAAGACGTCAGTGTATTTGCGATAACTGATTATTTCAAGACCACAATATGATTAAATAAATACTGATAGAGTAACTTATCAGCTGGATTACACCAGTTGTCGACAGTGAAAGGTTAATGTTGCTGAAATGGTTTCAGTATTGCACCATATTCAGATTATTTGCCTCATTACACTGCACACTGTGCAAAGTGTCTTCCATGTATCTGCTGGGATGGTGAAACCTGCTCAGCACTACAAAAGAAAAACACAAAAGTGAAAGAAGCTCTGTCACTGCTTCGATTGTTCCGTTGCATTGTGTGGAGTAAACATGACAGATTACAACACAAACCAAAATCCTTCCTGCTGTTCTGATTACACAGGTCTATCATTTAGGTTCATGTAGTAAAGCTCAACACAGCCACTGAAACCAGACAGTCAGTTCTTTATTTGCCAGCTGATGCATCAGACTCTCACACACTGCGCTTCTGTGTGTTTTGGCCTTGGCAACGTTTAAGCCGACATCAGCAGCAACGTTGCCACAGCGAGTCCGTACACGCCGCTCTTCACACCGCTGTGAGCGAGGGGGGTGGGAACGTGGGACAGTTTAAAACCCAGACGCAGCCTTTTCAAAGGCCGTGGGCTCGTGATTCATCCGCAAACTATGGTCGACTTGGAGGAGTCCCGCCACGAGACATGATGTACAACACCTGAAGACAGGGAGCGGCCTCGGAGCCCACGTCGACCTCGCCACCTCGAGGAGGAGGCGACGAGCGCTGACAGTTTGAATGACTGACTAATCACCGTCTTGTTTTTCAGCCTGGAGAAAGTCGGCTGAGGTAAACCCAGCTGATCATGAGGTTTGGAACAGGCTTGTGTTGCTGTAACCAGGGCAGCCTTGTCTCAACAGTGCTCCAACAGGAGAGCTGCAGAGTCCAACATGGAGGAGGGTATCACAGCTTTAACTGAGGAATGGTCGTTACACAGGGATGAAACAAGAGTCAGTGGTGCAAATATGTCTCTGGAACAAATGGTGCAAACTAGGGATGCACCGAAAAATCGGCCACCGAAAATTTTCGGCCGAAACTGGCTCAAAAGTGCATTTTCGGTTATCGGCCAAAAGACTTTTGTCACCGAAACAACACGGCCGAAACAAGACGTTGTGATGACGAAGAAAGGCAGTTGCCGCCTCTAGCCATTTTTAAAATGCGCGTGTAGCGGCGCCAGTGTTTGTAACTAGGCAACCGTGACAGCGCCTTTTGATTGGCAGAGAGCGCAGCGGGTCCTCTCGGGGTCCCCGGCATATGGTCCCCGCCACACAGATTTAGCTGGCCTTAATCTTTCCTGTGTTTTATTTAGTTCATTATTGTCACATTTAGTGTTGAAATGTGTTTGTGACAGACATGTGTATGGGACATTTATGAAATACGGGACAAATCGCGTCCCGTTCAAAAGAAGACGCAACATTTAATTTTCAAATAAAGCACAATTCCGTATTTTTCGGGATGTTTGGCAATCTTACCGGCACGCGCACGTCTGGATAGTTGCCAACATGTCTGCGGTGTGGATGCATTTCATTAAATCTGAGAAAGACCCACGGATAGCTAATAGCTAGTTTTAATGTCAGTGTTAATAAATATTTTCATAATTTTGCAATTGATTTATTCTTTGAAGCATTAATATTAATTTATGCAATTGCAATGCCTTGATTTTAGTGAGGTTAGTACACAGTCATAGCCACGAATGCAATGGTAATAATTGGCATAATAATTTATTTCGGTGTTTCGGTTTTCGGTTTTCGGCCTTGGTTTCTTCATTTTCGGTTTTCGGTTTCGGCCAAGAATTTTCATTTCGGTGCATCCCTAGTGCAAACTTATTGTCCCATTAGCGAGCGAGCTATGGAGTAAACGGTGCAACACAGAGGAAACAGGCAGAACCTTGGAGAGTTATCATGACTGACAAAAACCAGCGTCATTAGTTCATCAACTAGAGATAAACCTCAAGTGTTCAGCGTCTCTGCACCACTCCAGTGTGTCCAAGCCTTTCCTCCCTACCACTGTCCAGGATGTTTCCTCTGAGCAGGAGAAAAGGGAAAGGACCTGGCAGCTGTGATCAGAGCCACCGGTTAAAATAGAGCCAGTGTGGGAAGTGGAAACAGTGAGTGTCAGTCTAAACAATAAAAAGGTCAGAGAGCGGGACGATGTTGAGCGCAGGTCATGTGTGGATTCAGGGATTTGTTGAATGTGTCGCTACCTTCAAAGTCTAATCTTGACACTTTTTATTGAGGAGTTAATTATGGTGGTGGAGGGTAGAACTCAAATGATGACTCACTTCTACCAGGGTGTTGTCTGGTCCCTGCGGAGCGTGTCCTCTCAGGTTGATGATGTGGACCTCCTGGGGGAGGCCGGCGGTGCCCCTGCTGGCACAGCCTGACAGGGCGGTGAAGCTCTTCAGCGCCGCCTGCACCGGGTGTCCCATCCCCACCGGCAGCAGCTCGCAGGGGCTGCGGAACAACGGCCCTGCGAGGAGGAGAAGACGGGTCAAACACTGCAGTGTGTGTGTGTGTGTGTGTGTGTGTGTGTGTGCATACATTCAGTTTGCATTTGATGAGTGTACAAAAGGTCGTCTCTAAATACTGTTCCTTTAAGACTTGTTCATCAAATCATTGCACATGTGAATTACCACACTGCCACGGTCCTTGAACGCACCGCAGACGATCATACGGACATATAGCCGAGCGACACTGAAGTGTGTGCGTCTACCAGCAGTGAGTTACGTTGTTATATCATATGTGTACTCTTTTGTTAACGTTTATGTGCATTTATAAGTTAAGTAATAACATGCCAGTCGTTTGTTCCGTGTATTTTATGTTGTTTTGAAGAGTTAGCCGCTAATTAGCGACATGTCGTTAGCCGCTAACGAGCGTTTATGCTAGCTCACGATGTAGCTAAGCTCTGCTGTTTACATTTGCATGTCACATTTTACCACTCACTCTGTGGATTGTTTACTATGATTTAAGTTGTGAATAATAGTTTGAGCCGTATTTAAGTTATACTCTGTTTAGTAATATGTATAATTAGCTCATTATATTTCTATGTGAATTTGTATTTTATTGCTAACTATCTTGTGTTACTGTTCTTGTGTTACAGAAACCACACACACGCACATAAATGTTCACTCAGGAAATTTATATAAAAGGTTGAACCTATCATTGGACTCCTTTCCTCCTTCTCCGCCTTCCTGCTTATGTGCCCTAACCGACACACTGAAGTGTTTGCTACCACCAAGATCCATACAGTCCATACAGTCTCATACAATGAGGTTTATGTTTTTTGCAGCACAATAAATCCTCATTGTAAAAACTAACTAGCACCAGAAAATTGGATTCTCCGGACAATTTAGCGTCTCTCAGTCTGACCCTCTATAGGCTGAGTAACGTGTGAGACATATAATCAACACAATCATTCCAACTGCACTTCCCGTAAGGTAATTTCAGCCATTTTCATTTTCCCTGAACGGTCGAATTTGACCTCTAATCACTTGGAAGCAGAACCACATTATACGTTAAGTGCACTCTGTAGCCTGTAACTAACCATTAGCTGTGGCCTTCACTAGTTGGCCCTGGACATGTGACAAGCTCCAGGACAATTTGAGGTAAAAAAAAAAAAAAAAAAAAACTGTCAGCACGGTTCACAGTAATGATCCAGTTCACATGGTCCAACTTTCTATATGCCAAAAACTGGGCAATTCAGTGAACCATCAAAACCACTGAAGGCAGCATTTTGACTGGTATCACTGCTTTAAAAAAGGTCACATGTTGAAAGTTCTCAAGCTATATTTCATATTTCAAGACAAGACAGATTCAGTCTTTATGTGATTCAATGATCGTCACTTGACCCTCATTTCTTATAAAGAAAAAGTTCTCTTCGCTGCAGCAAAACGTCAGAAGTGCAAAGTCCTTTTCTTGTCTTTCTGATATAAACTTGTCCACGGGGACGAAATAAACGCTTGATTTGGAAGAAGAAGAGATGAGTCTTCGAGGTCCAGCTGCCAACACATTACTGCTGTTCCAATAATAGGATTCAGCCCATGATGACGTCTGGTAAAGGTGGAGTCTTTTCTCCACTGTTCTTCTGTGACTGGGAAAATAAACAAGTCAAAGTGGGAAAAAAAAGTGGCTTTAATCGTCCAAGAAATTCTATTTTGGTGCATTCGTAGTGAACATGGATATGAATAGACACTTATTATCTCTCTAGTGGAGAAAAAAAACTGTGAGCGAGCCAATCAGATCAATGAAGCGCAGCCTCACTCAGCAGGACGCCGAGGCTCGGTCTATCTGTGTTGTGTCTCCTGCACAGTCAGCTGTAATGAGCAGTTCGCTGACCTGTGAACGTCTGGTCGACTTTACTTAAACACAGATTCACTTGTTTACAGGATTGCGCTCGCATGATGTGGAACTTCCTTTTCATCACCAACAAGGTTTCAGGTGGTTAACAAGCCTCACCGCAGCCTGACGTCTTCCTGTGCAGACCCGCTTCTCACATCAGTGTGACCCACTTGAACACACTCAGGACACAACTGGGTCATTCCAGAATTGGAGGACATTTTGGCTTCCAAATTCTTGAAAAATAAACCTTCACTTCTGCTACATATTCATCAATAATAGGTAATAAACTATCAAAAGCTTGATTAGCTCAGCTTACAGATAAATGGTACAATTTTTCTCACATGATTTATTTGGTGTTTACAATACTTGGTGCAACGTTACTCATATCACAGTAACAGGGTTGCAAATCCATCCTAATGTTAGCTTTCTCTCAGGAGTAGAAGCTAGCTGCTTAGCTAGCTGTTACTGCTGAGGAAGAGGACAAACTTACCTATGAAAATAAGTAAAGAAATTTTTTTTTTTTAATTGTCTTATTCTGATTATAGGCATAACAGGGTTGTGTGAGGTAAAATGAGACATTCAATCATGGCTATGTTATAAAAATATGAAAAATAGAAGAGAGGACATATCTTTTCTCTACTGATTCTTTTGGAAAACTGCAATGAACAGCAATGAAACAAATAATACCAAAAAAATGAAATTTAAATTTCATTTTAACTGTTTTATTTGAGATTCAATTAGGTCATTAGGGGGAAGGGACAAGAGAAAAATGGCATTTTAGGGGGTACTCCAGACTTATTTTGTATTTTTAAAACTATTTTCAAGTATTCTTTTCTTTTAGTTTTTTTTAGATTTGCTCTCAGGACAAGTAAATTTACTCAAAAAACTGCATGTTTTATTATTTTGTATGTGGATTATTTAAAATTTGATGGGTGGTACGTAAAATGTCCTCCAATTCTGGAATGACCCATCATACATGGAGTCCGGGTGGCACAAAAACACACAGACCTACTAAACAGCTCTTTTCCATTAGAAAGTATCCTGTAACAACACCAGATTTTTTTTTTCCTCGGGGTCAAACCTGGTGCTTCACCCCGCAGCCATGTGCCAGCCGGGGCCCGTTCACATTTCAAACACATCACGCTAAACACGCAGAGGTTGCCAATAGCAATCAGATGGAACATTTGGAAATCATTAAAGTCCAAGTGAAAGACAGTTAGATAATGTTAAATTCTCCCCAACTGACTCCAGTGCCTCGGCAGCGGGGTGCAGATAGGGGGAGACTTTTTTTTTTTTTTTTTTTTTAGCTCTGAACACATAGCTATTGTTTTCTCTCTCCGTGCTGTCCAATATGTCAGATCATAAAGCCAGAGAGCATGTATGGCACAGCTCCCCTCGCCTTGTTGTGAGAAAAACACAGAGGCTTTATTGTTACCATATTTGTCTCCTGAGACGAATCCCGAACCCTTGACAGATGTCTCAACCTGGACTTCGCGCCGTCTCTCGTTGCTTGTGAGTTCACTCCAAGCCCAGAGAGATCGTCTTTGAAACTCTTATTGAGAGCATGCACACAGTATATTAAAAAAAATGGCAAGGTCGTCTAGTGATAAAAGGCTTAATGGCAAAAAGCTGCACTGCATCAGCATTTCAACCCCGGTCTAACCCCCCCACCACCGACCTCCCCCCACCTCCCTTTTCCTCCCAAAGGACCCGAGTCTATTCCCTCTCCAACCATGTCATCAGGCCTCACTCCCACAAACACGTCTGAGGGCACTCCAACTCATTTTTTCCCCTCACACATGGAGAATAACAAACAAGTGCCAGACAAACAAAGAAAAACGTAGCTCTTTCTGGGAGAGCGCCAAACGATTACAATACATGTTGGGAAATGATTTTATTTTTTAAGCTGCTCGGGAGAGAGGAGGGAGGCATGTGGGGGAGAGAGAGAGAGGTACCGCAAGGATAGAAAAGTAGGACATTCAAAGTTCTACACTGTTGTTTTTGGTGAGCCCTAGAAAGTTAGCATCACTGAGTCTGTTTCGAGAAAGTTTTCCTACATGTTCATTGTCCCCAGGAGATGGTTCCTGATGATACTGTTGACCTCCCTGATCTTTCATCTGCACCACTGGACAAAATGTTCTCCATTACCAACACTTTAGTCAATAACAAAATATCACCATATGTAATGCTTGCGTTTTCATTAACAGTTATACTACATGATCATGGTCCCCTGAGGATGAATCCTAACATCTTGGATGACTACTAGTGTCACAATTAGGCCAAAATTTCCACCTGTACACACAAAATATCAAAATCTTGCAGCCAATTCACTGAGCACATTCACAGTCCTCAGAGGATGAACCCTCATTTTGAACACTCCGCGACCTGGAGGGCAAAATGTCAATTCAGCTCACAGAACAGTTCACAATCTGTTAGTGGATGTCCATGAGCACATTGCTGATGAGAAGAAGTGGAAGAAAAAAAAACCTTCAGTTTCTTTAAAACTGTGGTGGTTCCTCTGGTGCCAGTTTAACCACGAGTTTTACATTTTTATCTTGAAAATCTCTGAGGGGAAACACAGAGCTGAGTGATATTTCTCTGTGGGTTCATCAGCATGAGGAACTTTTTACACACAGTCACTTGGTTGATATAAAATATTTCATATCGCTATTTAAACAACTTGTGATTCATTAAGTCAGTTTGTTCAAGTGTTTTGTCAAATAATTAATCAGAATCACATCATTTTGAATTGATAGAAGTCTGAAATTATTCACTGCAAGTCATAAGCTGAATGGACCGGCTCCACTATGTTAATCTATATCAGACCTGTAAACCTTTAAAATCAACTTTATGATGATGCATAAGAACAGACACAGGCCTTCATCGCTCCGTCAGATCTTCTACCAAGACGAACCCGACGTCTCATCCCATCACACATGTTATCGCCATCAGCCTCCACGGCCACAGCTCAGTGTCTCGTGTCACCTTGTCTCTCCCCCGCCCCGCTCCTCTCTCTCTCTGCTCGGCCATCGCCGCAGCACAGACGACGTCCTGTCCAGCTGCTGCGAGCGCCTCTGAGCCCGGCCGGGCCAAACGCCCACAGCAGGCCAATGAGAGGAGCTGTTGTTCAACCTGCCTGAAAAACAAGTCGAGCCCAGGCCTCGCCAGACGCTCCGCAAACTATTCCACAAATACCGCCTTAACTTAATAGATAAAGCAAAATCAGATGGAGAATCTGATACTGCAGCTGTAACAGTCATCTCTGAGTGCATTGAATATCTTCAGAGAGAAGAGAGAAGCAACTGTCTGAAGGATGAACGGCCGAGTGGAACCCAAACCATATCCTCCAATTCACTAAGAAATGAGATTAAACATAATCTACAAACTAATATCTCCAAGCAAATTACATGAAAATTACATATTACAGAATGATGTGGAGGCTAATTGCGGTGCACGTTTTTGAGCCAAACATTTATTATGCAAACAGTGGAATGAAGTGGTGAGACGCTTCACTTCCAGACTTGGCTAAATCTGCACGATATCTGAGACACTGCTCAAAGATGGAGGATCCTATACGATGCCTTTATAATAATGCACATCAATCTCAACCCAGCAGAGCTAGAGAACGAGGCAGGCTCCACCCTGACAACTCATTTTGTTGACGCTCGCTGACGGGGAGCCTCGCTCTCAAAGGACTCAGGCTAAATCAGCAACAGATGAGGATTGAGGACCAAAAGCTAATGTGGACAAGACGGTCAGATCCTGATCAGACGGAGCAGATCCCGACCTCTGTCCAGCTGTGAGGTCGAAACATCCACAACTCAACCATACATTTGCTCTTGTGTTCGTCGGAGTCAGAGACAGGTGGCGCTCTTTCACGGCGACAGGCATCAGGCTGGCAACTCTGACTCTAACGTCACAGGTGTAAAAACCACATGTAAGATTCAGTGGTTTTTTAGTTGTGAAAGTGAGAAGGGAGTTTACCGGTTGGAAAAAATGACAGACTTATTCAGATCATAAACTTTCATTGCCACTCTGTGACTGTGGGTGGGCACAGTCACAGGAAGCTGCACGACTTGAGCTCAAGTTTTACCAAAACCGCTCTGGGTTTCTTACCCCTGCAACACATACATCAAAAATACAGTATTGGTATTAGAACTGGTACTAGATGCTCGACAATACGCAGTAAAAAAAACAAGTATTGAATCCTGTCACTGCAGCAGACACAGACTGATTCCAGGAATGAGTTGAAACCTCTGAAACGAGTCGTCATACTGAAAATAAGGCAGAACGAAGCTTAACTGAAAAAAAGTGTGATTTCAAGTGAAAGTACTGAAAGGAGTTGTAGTAATCACAGTACGCATGAGAACGTGAAACTGAAGTGTAATCGCTGAAATCAGATGATAAAATCAGATCAATGACCTCCTGAAGAGAGACGAACTGTCAGTTGTCTGTCAGCCTGATGATTGACATGCACCTTAATTAACCTCTTTTTCTCTGAACCCGCCCTCAGTTTAATGTATATTTCTCCAGTTATGCCTTCTCAGGGATCATCACTGAACACACAGACTGATTCTAACAGTAACACTGGATATGACTTTACAAGAGCACGTGTATTTGGAGGAATTTATTTTCTCTAAAAAGATATTAATTATATTCTTTATTATTATTCCATATTGCCTAAAATGCAGATTTGAGTGTGACGGTTTTTGAGGCGAGACAGGAAGTGAACACAGTAAATCCAAATTAAGGAGGGAAACACTGTGTAAATACTCACATTTTGATATATCTGAACAGTGTGAGGTCCAGGCAGTGATGTCACTTTTCACATTCTTTGGCAGGATCCTTCTGGGCTACATCCTCTTCTATGATTTAAGCGCTAATATCTCCTTCAGATACGTTGTATTTCAAACAAGCAGAACATGCGATAAAAGGAAAGTGATTTAAAGGCCTGCTTTCGTTTTCACACCTTTCACCAGCTACGAGATTTTCAAAGTGTAACCGTGTCGTACCTTCAGGGAAGAAACCAACCAGGACGTAAACCGACATCATGCAGGTTGTTTTTATCGCTTGAAAATGTCTGAACCAGTTAGTTTCCAGAAACATAACCAGCGACAGAAAAATCAGTGAGATTCAATGAGACAAGATTTACAAGAATTTGTGAGCAGGCCGTTTGTGGATTTGGAGTCAGAACAGAAATAACGCTGTGATTCATTTGTTACGCTCCAAAGCTTTTCTGTGTTTGTGCTTTCGCTAAATATATCCACATGAGCACCAACATCATGAAGCTAATTCTTCACTCTCATGTGGGCTGATGTCATTTTATCACACATTTTGAAATAGATCACAAAGTTATTTCACAAAACAATGATGCAAATGATGAAAAAGTGAATAATGCATGAACAGTTATCATTATCAGAAACTGAAAACAGTGTCAAAATTAGGGTTGATGTTTGTTTGATTTGAGCTATAAAATGTCATAACATGCAGAAAAATGGGTTCAAAACCTAAAATATTCAGTTTAGTATCACATGAGACAACGAAAAGAACAAGATGGAACTGGTAAGCTGATCGGTTTTGATTAAAAATGACTAGTTATTAATAATTAGTTGCCAATAATTTCCCTTGTTGATCCATTCATTATTCACTTCAAATCTCTAACTTTTAATTTCAACAGATCTTCTTCTGT
This sequence comes from Centropyge bicolor, assembly GCA_037975185.1. Classification (NCBI taxonomy): domain Eukaryota; kingdom Metazoa; phylum Chordata; class Actinopteri; family Pomacanthidae; genus Centropyge; species Centropyge bicolor. The sequence continues at coordinate 1,642,476 of JBBMOC010000069.1, forward strand.
CTGTTTCCACAGACTGCACTTTGCTGCCTTCCACACGGCGGCACTGAGCCAAGCTTTGGGTACAGGAAGTGATGTCAGCGTGTGTGCCAGTTAAGGACAAATCTGATATTCCCACAAAGCCATTTCCGAAGACAAACAAACAGAACCTTCCCCCTGTGTGTGTACACACATCCTCACATGTCGAGTTCCCAGCATCCCTCAGCAGGCAGGCTGATTGTGCTGCTACAGACGCGGAGGAAAGTCAAAGCAGCAAAGATTATCTCAACACACGCTTCGTCAAACAATGTCATAATTCCACATATGAAAAACAATGGAGCAGAGGAAGACAATAATGAAACTTCATTTTGAATACACTCGTCCAATAACGCAAAATAAAATAAGGCCAGTTTAATTACAATAAATACAGAGCAGCACAAAGGGGCCTCTTTCTCAATATATCTCCTCCCTACAGAAGATATCCCAGCTCCCATATGAACTGCAGGATTAAAGGAATCCTCTGGTCTCCTTTCAGTTTTACTGCAGGGCACAATTCCCATGGACCCTGAACCAGCAAACCAGTTTAGGGAACGTAATATTCTGCCCGCTCTTGTTTTCCTAAGGGGCTTTGGTGGAGAGAATCACTGGCTCTGCAGTGTTGACATTAGCGCAGCCCACTCACCCCTGAACCGTCAGCCACTACTACAGGAAGTGAGTAAAGCCCTTCATAAGGGTAGTGTAAGTTCACGGCGCTGCTCTGCCTATGAAAAGGATTTATCTGTGGACGGTAACACTGGAGCCATATGAGGAGGAAGCCGGAGTCTGATGAAGGGAGGGGGGCCGGGGGTGAGCCTGAACTCCATCAGGGAAGTCGTAAACTCTCCCATCAAAGTGAGAAATCTGAAGTCAGATGTCCCGCGAACCCGCCTGTAACCTAATATCACCCAAACACACTTTATTAGCAGATCCACCGACCACAAGCTCGTCAGCTGGCATGTGAGTGAAATAACAGCTAAAAGACAGTTTCACTGGATTATATTTTATCTGTGTGGGTGACGTGGACAAAACGTGGACGGATGTGCAGGCGAAGCTTTGTAAGTAAGTCAACAGGTGTTCAGACAATAAATTTCATCCCTGCGGATGTAAATACTTCAGCAACAGCGAAGGCTCCGAACACAATGTGCCAGTAAAAATGCATCTCTCCCATTTGCAAGGATGTAGGTTTGTGAAGGAAAAAAGGAAAAGCTCTTTCTTGCATTTATAAGTATGTCTAATCGATCGATATCAATCTAGTAAATAGTTTGTTACGAATAAATGGATTCATATTTTCTTTATGATGATGAGTATTGGAAAAGTTTGAAAGTTAAAAGGATCAACAAGGTTGTTTTAATTCACCCTGACGTGAATGTCTGCACCAGATTTTATGGTAATTCATCCAATGGTTGTTGAGTCAAAACCACAAATGTCGACCTCATGGTGGTGCCAAAGGAAAAGTCAGGGTTTTCATTGTTGCCATCCCTACAGATGTGCTCAGTCCTATACAGATATATCATTATAATGCACTGAATGTATAACCACATTACAGTGAACATGTTGTATAAATAATGTATGTTCATCTTAAATAAAAAAAATCATTTACTGCCTTTTCATTGAGTGATGTTCAGCTGTGGATTATTAGCTGAAATAAAAAAGCTGATGAAGTTTTGTTGAGCAGTGTAAAGTATGTTTCCAGCTCTGTGTCGCCTGAGAGTCAAAACCCAGGGAACAAAAGGGATGTGAAGTCGGTGTGAAGTTGGTTTTTGGTGGCAGGACAGTGAGGAGAAGGTGGGCAGACTCTGCAGCTTCACACTGTGACATGAACTGCTAAATTTCCTGCTTTGTTTCAGGTAACGGCAGCAGGTTTATTTAAGACACAGTAGTTCATATATTATGTGCAATGACAGGTAGTTAAAAACACTTTCCTGCTGCTGTCACCGAGCCTGGTTATTATTCACCGGCCCTGACAGATGACGTGGGCACCTGTTGGTAAACCATCACCATTAGTTGAAAAAAAAAAAAACTCGACCAATTAGGAGCGGCGCGTGAAGCCGCCGGCGAACAGAGGAGATGGAAGTGGGAACATTTCTCTCTACCTCCAAATGCAGACATAAATCAGGGGGCTTTGAAGAGACGGCTGACAAGGCTAATTCCCGGAGGAACACAGGAGCCACTGTGTAAAGCGAGACAGCTGGGAGAGGCCGAGCATACGACTAAAGACTTTACTGGCTGTGCTGCCGCTGTGTGTCTCTGCTGATGGGTGCTGACATGTGTTGTCTGGACCGATAATATGAAAGGACGAAAAAGTTGTCAGCGCAGTCACGAAACAAGAACTGACTGCTCGTGCATCGAAAACTCAGTGTGGTTGAGACCTGCTACCAACCACAAAGTGTATCAGGAAACTGAAACAGGCCAGTTAAGAGTATAAATGTTACACTGCAGATGTCAACTATTTCAGAACGTGAAGAGAAACGAGCGTCGGCGTGGAAACAGGGCAAACTGCTGCAGGAGAGCTGGCAGTGGAGTGGAGGTATTATGGGTAAGGTTTCAACCAGACACGACTTTGTTGAGACCATAGACTGTATAAAATATGGACGTAGTGTCCGTGACGTCACCCATAGGTTTCTGAAGAGCAAAAATGAAGCAAATCGTAGTGCGTAGCCATCTTGGTAGCCTACCTCCGGTTACTCCAAATATGGACAAAGAGGTGGAGCGAGGGCGGAGCTGAGGCGGGTCGAATGAACGCTATTGGCTGAAAAAAGCCGCTTTACTCGAAATAATCAAACTAGCTACGGCTAACCAGCTAGGTTAAATGTTAAATATCGTTGCTAGCCGGCTAACCCCACGAAGATCTCTTTCCCAAACTCAGTGACTAGAATTAGCCGGGGTGACGCCCTTTAGACCGTCAGTGGCTAGTTGTCAATCAAAGTGGCGCCACTTAATTGACAGCTATGAATTGTGCATAATGATGTATGCTGTATATTTTAAACGAACGCCTTATAAAAAAATTCGCCCCCCCAGAGTTGTCATGGAGTAGAAAAACAGCTTATGAGACTAGAGCCATGTTTTGAACCAGGCTGTAAATATGTTTTTTTCTGTGGTAAAATCGGACATTTTAACATGGGGCTCAAATGTAATTGACTCCCTTCTGCGGCCTGCTCTAGTGGTTATTCGAGGAACTGCAGCTTTCTTGCACTTCCGCATTGGCTTCATTTTTCAGCGCCGGAGGTTGCCGCTTGGTTGAGACTCCATAAGTGGACTGTATCCGTCATCAGCTGCAGAACTGAGCGGCACCAAAAGCACCAGAGCTGAAGAGCCTTTTCTGTTTAAACGGGACAATGCAGGGAAAAATGTGTCCTGCTGCTTCAAGGGCATCTCGCTCATCAGTCACAGACGTCTGCAGAAAGCCACGTTCTCCGACAGCAGCCTGGCGGGGGTTTCAGGAGCAGCCACTTCATCCACATTCACAAAGATCCGAACCCGGCAGGGGGAGGCAGGGAGGCGTCCCCCAGGGTCGCCCGTCCTGTCCTGCTCCATATCAGCCTCGTCTCACTCGTGTCGAGCATCCGCCCTGTCAGAAACGCTCCATGTGCAATATTAATACCATCCAGCGGCAGTGATGGAAAGTCAATATGTCAGGACAGGCTGGAGCGAAAGGTCAGTGGAAAAGCTCAGAGGACGATGGTTGAGTTACTGTGTTTAAGTCCACAGAATGTAAAGAGGTTTGAAAACAGTTCGTAGAGGCTTCGTGATCCTGTAAATCTCAATGTAATGAAAGTTTATTACACCACATTTCATCCACATCGAGTCTCAACAGGATGAACTGGACCACAATTAAACTGATTCTGGGTATTAAGAAAAGACATATTTAGCCATCCAAGTTCACACACACACATACACACACACAGTAAAAATCAACAGATGAGCTCTCTGATTGGTTCGGAGCATGAGGAAAGGATTTTGCTGAATCAATAACACCGACCTCACTGACTTATTTTCGACATCAGTCAGCTCCAGAAGACGTCTTTGATCCTGCCATATCTTACAAAAACACCATCGCTCACATGTGATATAAGGGGCCTCTGAGAAGCAGCGGGTTGCCGTCAACAGAAAGCACAGAGCGAAACAATGGCGGCCCTTTGTGCCAGCGTGTGAGCCCGGTGCGAAGGAGCCACAGAGGTGAGGAGGGCAAGGCCAGGCGGCGTTTTCACACCAGCTGGAGGAGACCGCATTCCTCTGGGCTTCTTCATCATCGAGGAGAGGAAGGGCGAGAAAAAGAAGAATGACTTGTCAAATGGCGAACGGCCTCGTGTATTAACACGCACAGAGAGCAGGAGGAGGGCGACAGAGTGATGAATAAGAGGGCTGTCTGACAATCAGCAGACAATTAAACAACTAAACTCTCAACAGAATTTAAATAAGAAATATAAAGAGGGTCGATAACAGACATGAAAAATAGACATCTGCTATGAAGTTAACACAGTTTTTATTGTTTTTAGTTGTGCAGATGCTTCACATAATGACCAGCTTTGTTCCAGCCAATCACAGTAGTTTTTAAAGAATATACCACTGCAGCTAATGCTCATTTTATTCCTACAATCACAACTACTGTCTCTGTCAAAATCTGAAAAACAAGTGGAAAAAGAGTGTTTCCAGGTCTGTTTGTGATCCACTCAGCTCAAAGCAAAGGGCCTGCTGTCGTTTTCTGGACAGATCCTCCTGTTTTCCAAAGGACCAGTCCAGAGCTGGGACGCCGTCTCTCAGCAGGACTCATCTGGTGGAAGCGGAGCGGGGAAGGTGAGGCCCCCCCGGGGGGGTCGATCTGATGAAAGACGCCACCTGGAAGCTCCCACTACACTCTCAGATTATTCTTTACAGATAAAAAGTCGTGCACTTAAAGTTTGGCACCTCGACAAAGTGACAGAGTCACACTGCTCATGGCAAAACCTGCACCTCGACCACGACGGCAGGAAATCACAACACACTTCTTCTCTCAGCTGCTGAGGGTTATCTGAGCAGAGCGACTCCATTTTTTACTACTACTCTCCCTTTCGTCAATGAAGTCACTCTCTCGTACTCTCTCCAGCTCCAGTGGCTTTTTTTTTTTTTTTTTTTTTCACAGGGCTGTGAAACACAATGGAAAACGCACGATCACCACAGCTGTCTCCCATTACTGGCTCTGACCGAAATTATTTACACGCCTGCTTACTGGAACTATGGAGAGAGAGAGACGGACGAGCGAGAGCGAGGGAGAGAGAGAGGGAGGGAGAGGGAAGGGGGCCGGGTTTGGTTTACTCCTGCAGATTTGTGCAAGCATTCCTCTGAAGGGGAAGCTGAGAAGATATGAAGGAGCTGGACGCAGAGACGAGTCTGTGAAGACGTGTCCTCTGCAGTTCATTCAGGCCTCAGTGTGTGTGAGTGATCGAGAGAGCAACAACGAGCAAATCAAAACAAATACTCTATGATCTGATTCATGGGCTGTTGTTGGTGAACTGGGTGAGAGCAGGGCGACCTCTGCTCAACAAACAGACTCCTCCTCCGTGCCAGCGCTGCTCAGATAAAGGCCTCGCCGTGGGGGAGAGCAGACCTGTAATTAGACACACACGGGACTCCCGTTGCTACGTAAACATCCCAACCGCTCGGGCCGAGCAGCCGCTGCCTCCGTGCTGCTCCGGCTCCCTCGCATGAATCACAGGGCAACATCTGGAGGAGCGCGCTGGAGAGGACGCTGTGGGTTTGGCACGGCGTGCGTGCGCGGAGTGTGTCGATCTGGAGCGGACGACCCACGCCTGCCCCCGCCTCTCTCCTCCCCCTGACCACCCCACCTCTCACATTACAGCGGTTGCACAATGCATTCTGGCAGCCCCCCCCCTCGCTGGCCCGAAGAAAGGGGGCTGTGGATATAAGGACGAACCTTTCGCTCGACTGTGGGTGGAAAAAACATTACAACCACTTCTGGCGTCGCCGGGACTCTCGTCTGCCAAGAGTATACAAATATGTAGACAGGGAGAAAGTTGTTTACTTTACTGCACGTATGGACTGTGGATATGAGGAGGGTTCAATTCTCCAGCTATTGTTTTATTGAACAATTCACTGGAAAAAAGGCCCCTCCAAAAATAAGTAAAAAAATAATAATACAAGATATTTTTGCTTGTAATAAGTGAAAATTGTCTTGATAAGATTTCTTGAAATAAGACAATATGTTACAAGATCTTGAAATTAGCTGGGAAAATACTCATTTTTAGCTATATTTTAGTTGTATTGTAAAGTTTCAAGTTAAGTCTGTTAACTAAAATGATTCATCTTTTACAAATAGCACAGCAGCTTAAAAACCTTATGGCATGTTTCATCTGAGATATGACTCAAAACAAGATGTTTTCAAGACTGTTTCACTTGAGATATTCTAGATGCACCGTCTAAAAACAAGTTACTGTATCTTACTGAAATGTTACTAGTTAGGTGATTGTGTCTTATATTAAGTGTGATACGATATTTTGACTAGAAATTAGGAAAAAATACTTGGTAAGATTTGGAGTTTTTGCAGTGTTGTAAGGCTACGTGGTTCCACAATGAATAGCTGAAGACAGATGCACATTAATAGCTCCATCAGTCATCGAGCTGGACATTCAGGAAAAGGCTATGAGAGGAGGAGAAAGTGCCTCTCCTGTCAATAACGCCTGTGTGTCTGTGCAGCCAGCCACCGGGCCGGCGTTGTGCTTCCAGTGCAACCAGCATCCTGCCGGAGCTGTTTCTGGCAAGTGCCTCGAATTAATACTTGGCTAGGTTCCTGCAAGACTCTATTTCACAGCGAAACCCAAACTCAGGCCGAACGTCCACAATATATCCTTCACAAAATAACCCTTCTGGCAGGCCGAGCAGCGGCAGCCACAAAATGGTAGTAAGGATATGGAAAAAAAAAAAAAAGTTATAAACAGCCATAGAGCGAAGCAGCAGAGACTTGAAATATGGACGTCAAGGTGCTCTCAGTCTGACTCCTCAGAGTTATGGGAGGCCCAGGTCCTGGATTGCATTACGCTGAGAGAAGACTCATTGCAGACTAATCTAAACATTACGTAAGAGCTCTCCTGACAAGTTTAGAGGGCAGATGTGACTGTTTACACAGATGCTGCGCGATGATAGAAGGAGACAGAGAAAGAGGGAGAGGTGAAAGATAAACCCAAGCGGTGGTGTATGAAAAGATGAAAAAAATATTATAAGCTCGGCGGCGACAGTGACAGAAGAAGTTCATTTGGCCCAATGGAGACGGAGGAATCGCCTTTAATCTTAAAATGTGTTTATTGGAACTGGGTCTTACCTGCTCACAACACGTTTGGATCACTCAAGAGCATCTTAAGATTCGTCCATAAATCGCTGCCAGTGCACTTCGGAGCTAAAGGGCATGTGCTGGTCGAACTGTAAATATCTGTCCCTGGTGACGCGCTGCAACAATGCATTGTGCCGCACAAGGAAGAATTCAGAGGAAAACTTCATTGTGTCGAGATCCTGGCATTGTGGGAGAAATGATGTTTGCTCTACCCGCAGCACACACTGGCTACGCTGCTATTGTTTGAGGAGAAGTCAGCTCTCTGGAGCGAACCTCAAACCTCCAGAGAACGGTGGAAATAAGAGTCCATGGTGGCAATTAGACTGGAAACACCAACCACACTTTTTTTGCCTCCTACTGGGTAATTATTGCCGCGTTACCGCAGAAAAACAACACGGGATGTTGCCGATTAAAGCTGGATTGAGATCAGGTCCAAATATTGTGAAAGCAGCTCCGTAAACAGGACATCGCACAATCAGAGAAGCAGAGGAGGGAGCTGGATTGACAGAGTTTTCATCAAACCGTGGAGCTGAGTGTCAGGTTCAGGGCGGCTAATTCACTATTTTGGTCAAGTTACCAAGCGACGAGAAACCGCTCCTGCGTTTTGAAGCCAATGTGGACATTACAGTGGTGACAGTTCCTCTAATTACGTCGAGTGGCCAACTCCACAAATCCCCCCCCCACTTTGAGCAGATACGACCACAACCCAGAAACCAAACAGATCATCATCATTTAGGGAGAAAAAATTAAATCAAATTAGGAACAGATACTCATTTATGTGCCTGTGCCATGTTGGGAAAATGTCATAATTTTCAATCACATTTTCTCATGTAATACTTGTGTTGCTTAACCAGGTCAGAGCCAAAGTGTCACTGACATCTGATTGGCCAAACTGGACGCCGCTGTGTGTACTGGGTTTTGCAGTTAATGTAGTGTAGTGAACAAACTGTACTGTTTTGTACTTGTGCATTTGAACGTCAATCAAACTGCAACTTTATTAAAATATCTAATATTTTATTTTCCATTTTAATTTTGTGCTGCCGTGAGAGAAACACTTCATTTTCCTTCATGCACTGCAACATGAAAAATGATGGAACACAACAAACATTTTCAGCGCACAATCCGACTTTTTCATAATTTAGTCTCTTGTCTCTCGTGAACATGCCTCAGACTCACAACCTGCTCTGACTCACTGGCAAATGTTAGGATGCTAAACTGAACCATTAGCTCTTCATTGCCTCCTGCAGCCAGAAACAACCTGAGCAACGAGATGAAACTATGAGAAAACTCTGGAGCAGATAAAGGCGACTGTGATAAAATAAAGTTGTACTGAGTCACAGAAACTCGTCTCAGAACAACTCACGGTAACAAGAAGTTACTGGAGTATTAAAGGTTAGAAGTACACATTCCTCAAAGTGAGAGTCTTTCTCATTAATGAGATAAGGTTCACATGGGGTGGGCAGGAAATGACAATCAAAAGCCTTACGTTAATTGATGTGACACACTGATAGCACACATGCATTTCCTGTATTCACCTTTGGAGAAGTTTGCTCAGTTACTGTCTCTCTCTCTCTCTCTTCAGTTTGTCGGTTTAACGGCTGTAAATTACCGGGTATTTGGCGGCGTGTGAGTCTCATTCCAGTCGATGTGACAGATACACACAGGCCTGCTGAGTGTTTGTATTCTCAGATTGAACTTGTCAGCGCTTTCTTAAATGTAAATCCCCCTCTGCACACAGCTCTGACAAGCACTGTCTAGAAAGGCATGCTGGGAGAACTCGTGGAAAATCCCAAAGCACGGGCAAAGTCGTGGTTGTCTGACAACACGGCGCTGGAAGGCTTCGTGCAAAGTCACTATCATTTATTTCTGGTTAAGAGTTGTACTGGTTCATCTTTGGCTGCGAGCAATAAAACTATTTCTATGGATGCAAACAAACAAACAAACAAACAGTCGTGTGTTTCTGACAAGCGGCAACCTCCGGCGCTGAAAAATGAAGCCAATGTGGAAGTGCAAAAAAGCTGCAGTTGCTCGAATAACCACTAGAGCAGGCCGCAGAAGGGAGTCAATTACATTTGAGCCCCATGTTAAAATGTCTGATTTTACGACAGAAAAAAACATATTTACAGCCGGGTTCAAAACATGGCTCTAGTCTCATAAGCTGTTTTTCTACTCCATGACAACTCTGGGGGGGGCGAATTTTTTTATAAGGCGCTCGTTTAAAATATACAGCATACATCATTATGCATAATTCATAGCTGTCAATCTAAGTGGCGCCACTTTGATTGACAACTAGCCACTGACGGTCTAAAGGGCGTCACCCCGGCTAATTCTAGTCACTGAGTTTGGGAAAGAGATCGTCGTGGGGTTAGCCGGCTAGCAACGATATTTAGCATTTAACCTAGCTGGTTAGCCGTAGCTAGTTAGATTATTTCGAATAAAGCGGCTTTTTTCAGCCAATAGCGTTCATTCGACCCGCCTCAGCTCCGCCCTCGCTCCACCTCTTTGTCCATATTTGGAGTAACTGGAGGTAGGCTACCAAGATGGCTGCTCACTACGATTTGCTTCATTTTTGCTCTTCAGAAACCTATGGGTGACGTCACAGACACTACGTCCATATTTTATACAGTCTATGGTTTCTGATCATTCTGTATCACATGGTTTAAAGCAGCGAGGGAAACTCACCTGCAGACGCCAGGCAGAATATCGCGAGGAGGACCAAGGGGATGGGGGATCTTCTGGCCATTTTGTGATGATCCTGCAGCTTCCAGTGAGATGGTCGAACCAGCCTGTCTCCTGATTATCACACAGCTTTCCCTCTCTGTGAAGCCGTCTCCAGGAAGGCCCAGCTGCAAAGTGAACGAGAGCAGAGAGAGTCAACCAGAGGCAGCAGGTTGTGGAGGAACAGCAGAGAGGGGGGGCTCTGCTGAACACACTCTGTGGGAGCGATGAGATGAGACAAGAGGAGCAGCAGTTCAGAGAGCAGGGGATTAATGCAGGAGGGTTAATTGGGGGTCTCGCATGCTTCAAAGCGCCGCGCTGCACACACCTTCTCGGGCCCGTGGTCGGCGGGAGTGTGTGAGGAGCGCGGGACGGCCGAGCGGCTCGCCGGGTGTGAGGCACTCTGGAACATGCCACAGGTCATTACTGAGAGCGTCAGGAAACAGTGGACGCTCCGGTGGGGTCTCCAGTAAGCAGCTTAGTAGCACCACGCTGATCAGCATGACCTCGACTGAAGCTTTTAGTCTAGTAATCGAAACTCAAACACTGACCACCATGATGGGGCAAAAAGTCCAAGTACTGTTATCAACTCATGTCCAACATTTCCACACACTCAGAATGGTTTTATATATAATCTATATTCTATTTTATATTTTGAGTTGTTTACTTATTGGATCAGCACTGTCATGACTAAAAGACACATATCTGAGTTTTCTAGTGACAGCGCCCCCTGCAGATTTGACTGTAACTGACAATGTCTGTGCTGTAATGAGCAGAGAGGAGAAGGCTGCAGCTCTGGTGCAGCAGCTCCACACACACAGTTTCACACACACACATGAGCGGATTTGTCGGGACGATGCCACACACAGAGACAAGCGTTAACCCCGGTTATACCTGACCAGATTAACGTTAATGTTAACGGTTAACTGAGTGTCATTAAGCCAACATTAGTCAGCCAATGAATAAAGTCAGCTTATCCTTCCTAACACCCTGGGAAACAGACGTTGGGCATTTATATATGAAGACGTCAGTTAGATTTGCAGGTCAGCAATTCTTGATTTGTAATTAGAAAATGAATCTTTAAAATTCAGTAGGTAGTTTGTTTGTCTTGGCTTGACTTCAAAAAGCCTTAAAGCAAAGTACAAAGACATGAGATAGAAGGATGCCACTGCTTTAAAGCTGTGAGCTGAGGATCAGACTGAAGAAGCAGAGGATTATAACAACTTCAAAAAGCAGATTAGGAACAAATACAGTACATCCAGGCAAGCACTGACAGAATGTACCTTTCCCTTCACATCCAAAACAATGCAAGATTGTAGAGAATCATTTTTAAAGAGTATTTTTTTGTCTCAAACTAATTGCAGATTGTCAGCGGGCGTGTTTCTGCAGCCACAAGCAAACATCTATTTTAGCAAGTTGTGGTCCACAGACAGAGTTACAGTAAGCAAACCTCTCTGAGCGGTTTCTCTATGACAACAACAGCCGTGAGTGCTTCTGCAGGAGGTGAAGGTGCTGTGACAGGAATCACACGTGTTCACGGTTTAAAGGCTGCGAGTGTTACAGCGCGGCGTGGAGAGAAACAGATGTGTGCATGTGTGAGTGGTGGTGAACCGTGGAGGGTGGAGGGGAGGTGATGCACAAAGAACCAAAGGTGCATCGCTCTGCTGTGCAAGCTGCCTGCACGGGACAAAAGGGCCTTTGACTGAGCGGCAGCTGCAGGGGCCGCGAAGTCATTTTGGAAGATTGTGACAAATATTACACTCTCAGCTCGTCGAGGAGAGCCGGTGCCCTCTGTTTGATTTATGCCCCTGCCTGACCTTCATCTGCTCGCTGACTGAGCCAAGGTCAACTTGGAACTGCACAGAGCCACAGACTTTCCTCCACTGGCATCACCAACACCCCCCTGCACTGGTTTCACTCCTACCTCACAGGCCGCACTCAGTTCATTCAACTCAAATCCTTCCCTGCCCTCCCCTGTCTCTTCCGGTGTGCCCCAGGGCTCTGTCCTTGGGGCCCTTACTATTCATCAAATCAAATCAAATCAAATTTATTTATATAGCCCTTTACAATTACCAAACGGTACCCAAAGTGCTTTACAAGAGTACCATAGAGCAATACATAAAAACAGTACATAAAAGCAATACATGGAAATAATACATACAAAATGGATAAAAAACAATACATAAAAACAACGGAAAGTGCCACAGTGCTGCAGGTATTTCGGAAGCCTTCCGAAAGCATGAAATAAAAAAAAAAAATGAAAAAAAAATTATCATTTATCTTCTACCTCTTGGCAATATCTTCCGAAAATTTGGCATTCATTTCCACTGTTTCGCGGATGACACCCAGCTCTATCTATCTAGTGAACCTACTTCCCCACTCCCACCCTCTGCCCTCCCCCTCTGCCTCTCTGAGATCAAATCCTGGTTCACCTCCAACTTCCTCAAACTCAATAGTAATAAAACTGAATTTCTCCTAGTCAGCATCAAAGCAACTCTTGCCAAAACCAGCAGTTTCACCCTCACTATCGACACCTCCATAGTGTCGCCCTCCCCTCAGGTAAAGAGTCTGGGTGTCATCCTCGATAGCTCGCTTTCTTTTCACTCTCACATTAATAACATAACCCGGTCTGCCTACTTCCACCTACGAAATATCAATCGTCTCCGCCCCTTGTTGTTTTTATTTTACTCTGTGTTGCTTTGTTTGTAAAGTGTCCTTGTGTGCTTTTAGGCGCTTTTAAATAAAATGTATTATTATTAATCAAAGGGAAACAACAGTCTCAATCTGCTGCTTCACAATGAGGCTGAAGATTAAACAGTTTACAACACAGATTTCTGAAAATCATCTTAACTAAGTGTCCAAGGTGAATTTCAAGCAGCACATCTGACTCCTCCCTGACTTGTTTTGGGTTTGCTGTGTCAGGTTTGACTCCGGGTTAAGTCTCGGTGCCACGGTGCTGGTTCTGTTGCAGCAACAACTCAAATCACCTCATGTGACTTCTGTTCAAGCCTGACCGTCTGAGCCGAGCAGCTATTCCACCCAGAGAGGATCTGGAAAGGCCATCAGAACGAGCAGACCCTCAGCAGCTACATACTTGTGGTCCCCTCCATGTTAAAGGCCTGTGTGTGGAGTTCAGGGTGGTGTCAGGGTCACCTTCTGGATCTCGGGGTGCATGAAGCTCGTGCGGTCACATGAGCGGGCGACGGCTCTTCAATGAGCTCGTCTCCTCTTTCAGTGTGAATGTGTGCAGGCTCAGGACTGACAAACCACCAAAACCTCCCACTGCCTGAATCGTGAAAGTGGAGCTCCAGATGAGTAATCACCCGTCTTACTCACAGCCTTATTTGTCACACAGCTACAGAGCCTGTCCACACACGGCTCACAGAGAGCATGAGGCATCACACACTGCGAACACCTGGGGCTGAGTGTGGACCCTCGTACCTGAGCACCACCTTTACAATGAGTCAACACACACACACACACACACACACACACACACATACACCTCCTTCACATGCATCTATGACCAACTATAAGAGAAATAATAAAGTTTGGAGAAGTCAGATGTGATTTATGTAACTTGTGAGTTTCAGTATAGATTTCATGAATTACAGCTAAAAGAATCAGTCGGTTAACACTCAGAACATTTTAATTATTCAGTTGTTTCCAGCTTCTCATATGTGTTTTTTGTTTGTTTGTTTTATATCATTATATCTTGAATATCTTTAAATTTAGAACAGTTGGTTGGACAAAATAAGCATCTTTGGCTCTGAGAAACTATGATGGCATTTATTACACTAAATTAACAATTTATCTGTTAAAAAATAATCAATTAATCAAGATACAACTGTCAATCAATTTTAATAATAAATACTAGCTGCAGATCTTTAGATATTAAAGAAAACAGACTGCAGCATTCACATGTTGATAATAATTCACTGAGCTCAGTGTCAGTCCCTCAGTTTAGATGTGACGGTTAATTAAATTCACGCAGGGTCCAAAACAGTTACCAACCACATCCTCTGTCACAACAACACTGACTGACATTACAGGATATAAATACACATCTGTTCACCTCCACTGAAGTATTGACTTGACACCAGAGTGTGAACTGATCTGAGTCCTGCTGCTCTGTCTGGAGACTCTCTCTCTCTGTTTACCTGCGCTTCATGTTTACATCCAGTGCTCGGCAACAACACGAGAGACTAACGGACCTGATCGAGCTGGAGCCTGGAGCGGGACAGAGGCGGACAGAGGCGGACAGATGTTGGAGGAGAGGAAAGGAGGATCTGAGCAGACACCGTGCAGTGACAGTCTTTTCTACAAACCCTACTGCTGCAGAGAGGAGGGAGGCAGTCAAAGAGTTCGCCTACCATGCAGAGTCTCCAGGAAAAAAAGTCCAAGTGAAGTGAAGTTGAAGTCGCTGTCAAAGTTGCTCTTCTCTCTCCGGACGTTCACAGCGGCTCCTGCCTAAAGCCCTGCGGATGAAGGGGAAGGAGACTTTCCTCGCAAAGTGCGGATAAACAGCAGAGACTGTCGCTCAGAGTTGGAAACACTTTCTTTCTATCTGTCTCTCTTTTACTGAGGCTTCATCTGGGGGCGGGGGGCGGAGCCTGGAGGGAGGAGGCTGCAGCAGCAGAGCTTCCAAAGCCCGGTGCCCGGCCTCCTCTGGAGCCCCTGCACGGCTCACAGCAGGTCCAGCTCTGCCTCACCTCTGCAGCCTGCAGTTTTACATTTGAGCCCAAAGTTGAGTATGAATGACTGTTTGCATTTGCACTGCAATAATCTGCAACTCTATACAACAACTTCAAAGTGTTATTGTACAGGTTTGTTACAGGTCACTAGTATCATGAGGGCCCCTGGACTGATGTGTATCTACATGAGGGCTCCTGATGCCAGATTGGAGGAGTGTCTGGCAAAGCAGGAGTCTTGTTACCAATCACTGCACACACTCAGCCGAGCGCTCCAGCATCTCCTGCTGCAGGACGAGGACAGCAGTGTCTCTTAATGTTGGAAGAAAAAACATCATCAGAGTGTGGAAATTTAATCTGTATAATCTGGTGTTAAGTTTAAATGATGAATAGCACTTAAGTACTGCATTTAGTTCAAGTAGTAGTAGTAGTAAGTAGCTCAAAATAGATAGTAACTATAATAGTAATAATAGAAATAACTAATAAAAGTAGTTGAAGTAGTATTTATTAGCAGTATTTTTACTTCACTACATAGGCAGAGTACAGCAATAGTTATAAAACATGCATGCATTGTAATATATGAAATATGCTGTGAATTTCTCCACTGTGGGACGAATAAAGGCTTATCTTATCTTATCTTATCTTATCTTATATTAGGATATATATGAGGACAGGACAAGCTTTCCCCGAGAGCTATTTCAGTTTTTTTCACTGTACATTTTTGATCATCACATCAGAACATAAAGAGACATTTACGATGACTTTTTTATATTATTAAATGGAAAAATAAACATCACTTTCACTCTATAAAAATGCTATTTACTGGATTAGTGGGATGCAAAAAAAATCACTATGAGCAGATGCTGCTGTGTAAAAAGGAACCATTAGTATAAAACATTGTCAATAACTGAAACTTGTGTCTTGTGTGTGAACAGAGCGCAGGACTATGAACAAAGACACAGCTGGTTTAAAGACGACCGACTGCTGCAGCGATCAGACCTGAACGTTGTAGATCGAAGGTGTAGGAACTTTTACTCCCAGCTATGTTTTTACAGCTGTTCGTCCATCCAGTATTTACACCTGTGGCTGGAACCTGTCCCAGCACACAGTGATGTCAGCAATTATATTATTTAGATTATAACAGTATACATTTGTAATATACATATATCTATATACGTATACTTTGCAGTTATCAATAATATTAATCAATAGTAGTTTGAAACTTGTAGTTAGGATAAATGAAAAACTGCATGTGACCTTTTACCCTTTTGATGATTAGACTGTAGGAAAGAAAACTTTCTTTAGATCTTTATCATTGATTTAATCATCTGTCCTGAGTGTTGCTGTTGGATTCAAGTCTGGTTTTATCAGCCGTTGTTTCTTCATACCTCAAGTTTGAAGCCAGCCGACCACAGAGGGCAGCACTGAAGGAAACAGTTTCAAAGAGATGACGATGTCAATGTTAGAAAATCACAGGTGTAGATAAAAGGAATAATTCCACTGAGCTGCTTCAGTTTCAGGGTCCTGGTCCTGGTTCATGCTGGTCCACCATCACGACTAACCAGGACACTTGAACACAGCAAATCCATCATTAATGCTATTAGTAACACCTGAGTTTTCTTACTGGGACGAGTCAAAACGTCTGCTGTGAAAAAGGCCACTACATTCAGAACTGTATTTTATATATAGCAAAAAAAAATATGCAAATAATAAAAATGCATTTGTATGAAAGAAATGTTTCTTCCTAATCATGTAAGTCAGTCTTGACCCCTCCAACACTGATATATGACATATGACTGTATGGTGTATATTCTGGAAGGCGTTGCCATTTTAATGAAATATTTCATCATGCATTTCAGAGAAAAGCCTGTTTCTGAAACGTCGTTCATCAACTGTTATGTATTTCTCAGCGTGGTGCTTTAAAATGCTCCGTTGGCCAGTTAATAAAGGCCGGCCTCACAATCTGAGAGCCATGCCACGATGTTGTCATGGATTAGGTCATTTGGATGTTTAGCTAATGTTTGGCCTCAGAGAAAGGGAAGAACTTGCCAAGGGTACGTGACATTCGTTTGGCAGATGCATCTGACTCAAAGCAACTTATAATGTATTTGTTTAAACCTCCATAATAAAAGCACTCAAGCTCTTTTGTGATTTATAAATTTATACATTTCCTTTGTTCGTTATTGCTTTTGATATTTAGAAAAAGCGAAGTTGAGATTCATTTGCTTCTTCTTGTGATCACTGTGATTAGCACCATTTGATATGCAAATCACAGCTTTTCCCATATTTAATTTTTGGCTTCTAATATTAGGATGTAAAATATTTCTCTCAGCTCTCACAAGACGGCTTTGTCACACGCTTTCAACTCGCCACCTCGCCACCCTTAATCACAGGCACTAAACTGTATGCAGAATGATTTGTGTGTGTGAAATCTCTCGTAGCCTCGTGAACAAACACGCTGCCTGCCTGTGATATCAGACTTCCAGTGAAAAGGAGACGCCGCGTGACTCCGTACAACATGAATGTCAGCTCAGTGATTCACCACTAATGAGATGGCACCTGTGACAAGAGGGAAGGAAAACTTTTGTTGTGGAAAACACACACAAAATGAAAAACGCTCTCGTGCTGCTTTTGAGAGCTGACAAGGAAACGCTCAAAGGGATCAAATAATTTTACATCTCATACATATGCATGTCTCTGTTAAAGCGTTCCACTTTGTTTATTTACACTGTGTTAGGGTTGTGAATGCAGCTGAGAGGAAAGGGAATAGAAAGCGTAACAGTGCATCAAAGATACGAGCAATCTGAAGCGTCTTCACTTTCTATTAATGTAACTCCCGTCCTCGACTTTTGTATTGACCTAGTTGATTGCACTAGCTGTCAAGTCCAACAATGTTCTGTCAGAGACGTCACGCTGCACTCGGAGCAAATGCCACCAAGTATTACTGCAGAAAACAACAAATGATCTCACGGCTCGCTGGGGTTGTATTACAGGCAATTAAGAGGCTGCATTTTCAGACAGTTCCACGCAGTGAGTGAGTGTGTTAGTGTGTGTTGAGTATATATTTATTTTTGCTGTAACATGATATTCGACAGATCTATTAATCAACGTGTCAACCATGATGCATTCAAGTATAAATTCTCATAATGATTGCATGATGGGAAGAAAAACAACTTATACTTATATGTAACTTATATGTAATGTGACCATTTATTGTTATTAAAGGTATATATATATACACACACACACACATATATAAATACAAATATACATATCCATATATATATAAGGCTGTCAAACGATTAAAAAAAATCAACTTGATTGATCGCACCACTACTGTAATCAGCTCTCCAAACTGTCAAATCCCACTTTAGCCACTGGTTATATACCATCGTTTTCTGTTCGTATAAACTCCAGGTTGGGATGTAGACAAGATCAGAGTTGTCTGTAAATATTGTTGTGACATTTTATCGTATCACCGAAACACAACGAGCCTTAAATATGACCTCAAGGCCAAGCGCTTTCTGTATGCTAGTGCTAGCAGGAGCAGTAGCACAGAGCTAGCTGGAAATAATGTTAAAGGTTTAACCGTGAAAGGACTAACTATAATAATAAAGTAAGAGAAATAGATTTTTCAGACTAGTTTGTCATTTCTTTATTTCCAACACCACATGCTTGTTTTATCTCCCACCAAAACACAAATAATATTAGTATTTTAACCCCAATTAATTGCGATTAATCACAGAGTAATGTTGCGATTTATCCAGTTTATTTTTTAATGGTTTGACACTCGTAGTTTTAATAAAGGTTTTGAGCAGAATCTCATATATAATTGAAGCCATTGAAGACGCTTAAGAGAGTGAAGGAGCAGAAAACAGTTTGTAACAAAGATGGAGGATGGAAACAGTGCAGTAATATAGATGTAATAATGAAAATAATAGCGTGGCAGGAAAAACAAGTCAGAGCTTTCATATGTGTAATGCACTGTCACATTGTCAATACCAATAAAAACCTGTTGAAATGCAGTATTTCTCTCTTGATTCTGTAGTTTCCCTGTGGCTCATGGAGCTGAGAGTTGATGTCACTACGTTTGAAGGATGTTGTGCTGTTCCAAAGACTGTTTGCTGTCATTTATGGCTCTGACAGAGGAACTAAGTGAAGTTAAATATTGATTCCATATAAACATATGTTGACTTTGGAGACAGTTTAGAGCCGAACTGCTTTAAACATGAAGTGATGTAGTCTCTGTATTATGTGAGACTTAGGATTAATCGATGTTTAAAAAAATAATAATAATAACTTGAGCAAAGCTGATGTCACCTCATTAGGTTTGTTTTTATCCACAGTGACTTTTAACTGTGTAAAGCTGTAAATAAAGGAGGGTGTATTTGTTAATTGAATCTCATAGAAATATAAACTATAATGAATTTTAATCATCAATCAAAAAGTAGTTGTAGGGCTGATGGAATGAATGAGTCACTTAATATTAAAAACACCAAGACTCTTAATGTAACAACCTGCTTTTCTTTGACTGTGTAACACTTGCTATTCCACTTTGAATATTTTTTTTATGAATAGAATAACTTCTCATGGCTGGGAATCCCCTCTGCTTTGTCTCTGTTCCAGCAACGTCTCTGGGACACTCTAAATATTTGATTTGGGCAGGGACTGTTGTTGGACGGCTGCTGGCTGGAGTTGCAGGGAGTTTATCAGAAGGCCAGCGCGAAGAGGGATCTGCTGTCTCATACTTTCTCAATCACATAACTGACACGAAAAAAAAAAGGCAAATCCAGTGTTAAAACTTTCCTCCAGCTGGCTCTTGGTGCTACACCATGACTGTGAATGGACCAGGACAGTTTCTCACATGGTGTCACTTTGATTTAAAATACGAATCAGTAGCGAGAAAGATGAGGTGACTCTCCCTGTTGTACAGTGTGTGTTTTTGGAACACTGGGTTTTGTGTCCTAAATGAAAGCAGAAAGGCAGCTTAAGTCTATTCAAACCCAGACTTTACTTTTAATTCATTTAAAAACCAAAACACATGCTACTGGACTAAAAAAAATCTGTAGTTATTTGCACAGACTCCCCATCTTTTACCAGCAACATATGGGGCACATTAAGATTTGGTTCCTGTGTGAATCAAACATGTTCCCCTGTCTATTTCAGTTATCAATACAAACAGTCAATTTGGAACAAAATAGTTTTAATAATAAGTCACCACTACTAATAATAACTACTTACCAAAGTGGGTGAAATGTGTTCACAAATTTAGTAGTTGTAGTAGCAGCAGTGGTGGAAGTGTGATCCTTTACTTAAGTAAAAGCAGCAATAGCACAATACAAAAATACTCCATTACATCTGTAGTACAGAAGTATTAGCAGCAAAGTGTACTTTAAGTATTCAAAGTGAATCTTCACCATGCAAGAATGAAAGAAATTGGCCCTAGTCATTTTTTAGATTTATTACATACTGGATTCAACTTTAAAATCCTGTAGTACATGTGAAGTACATGACTTGAGTAAATGTACATTCTACCACTGAGTAGCAGCAGTAGTAGTGGTAGGTGTAAACTCTGCTTGTTCCTTCACTCGGTTTGACGAGTTTATATTTATTCATTCAAAAACAAATATCCATTGTTAGTCCTCACATTTGAAACATCAGGGGGCAGATCCTTTTCCTATATGACCTCCTCCCTTCTGAACAAGCTTCCTGTCTTTGTCAGGGAAACAGACACTGTGTCAGTATTTATGGTCCCACTCAAAACTCATTTAGGACATCTGACAACATGACATACCGTTCATTCCTTTCACTTTCTAACTTCCCCTCGCAGCTGAGAATATAACTGTAGGATTTGGGGGGGTATTACTGTATAAACTGTGTATGACATGTAACATAAAGTGAGGAAGAATTTACAACACAGAGGAGGACAAGAACCTCATTAGTTATGTGGTTTAGTTATAACAGGTATGGTTGACTAGTCCTGTCAAAAGGAATTTAAAAAAGAAATTAGTATATAAAATTTACAAATCATCAGTCTACAATAAAATGGATTCCAGCATCTCCCTTGAACATGCAAAGATGTACAGTTGGTTCTTGCACTGTATTTAAACCCTTCAGATTAATGTCTGCTGTTTGCTTTCAGGGGTGAAATAATTTTGTGTTATATCACAATGAGAAATTATACAGTCTGTACAAAACTGCAACTATTTCAGTCAATCACTCAAAAACACAAACCACAACATTCCACATGTCTCTGAAATCAAAGGTCCTGCATTTGGAGGAGGGTTTCAAACCCATATTTACCAATGGCGCCATCTTGTGGACAAAAAGAGTAAACGATTAAGAGGGTATTAGTTTAAAGTTCTTTCATTTATGACCAAAAATATAGTATATAGTAAATATAGTTTTCCAACATTCCCTAATCTTCTTAATTAAGTATCATAATAATTAAAAAATGAAACATTCATTTGTTCATTCACTAATGAAGTGAGAACATTTGAGACAATTGTTTGCTTGACACCATCTTGATGTCAACTAGTTGACTGAAAAAGCAAAAAATATATTTTCTGTTTTAATTCATGGCAAAGCAAGGTCCAAGAAACCTTATCAGAAAATGTATTAATGCAGAAATTGAGCTTCTACCAATTTATTTGACCAATCCTTACTTACAGTGACAAATGTATCACAATTAGTAAATTCAGTCGACTGTCCACACTATTATAATATTTATTTTGTAAGATGCGGTCGAGTTTACGTTACATTAACGAAGATTATTTTGTAAATATAATAACAAGATGACAAATACACTTGAACTGATCTCAGTTTTGCCAGTTCGCAGGAAGTAAATTCATGCGTAGTTCGAATTCCCCTGGTAAATACCACATTAATCCTCTAATTTAAATACTCTGAACTGTCTCTATTCTAAATTAAAGGAATGTCTTGTTCAGAATTTCTAGATTATTCTCACTGACTAGATTAATTCTGTATTTTGGTAATTCCCGGTTTTATAATCCTTAGAAAAAAAAACATCTATAATGCAGAACAGTGATCTTTGAATGCTGGGGAATACTACACATGTCTTATTTTTGCTTACGTAGTAGTTTTCTATAACATGAAAAGGGAAATATAATTCAGTTATTATATATATAGATTTTTTCCTTGGAGAGAGTAATTGGTAGCTTTTCTTTTGGTGCGTTCTGAGAAAACAAATTTTCCGTTTCTGTGTCAGGACATGAAGGCACCACTCCGCCCACATCCCAGTTTTCGTTTCCTGGTTCCTGTCCGTACGTAGACACGTGACTTCTCTTCTATCAGTCAGGCAGACTCACATTCAGACTTTATTTACAGAAGCTCTGGAGACGTTTCACTGATCAGTCGCTGTAGTGATCAATCAGTAAACCTCCATGATCGGGCCGCCATTTTTGCTAGGAACAACGTGGCAAAAAACTTAAAATAATGCTTCTAAAAACGCAGCTTGCTGACGATGCGCATGTGCAGAAGTGACAATGGACTTGTATTTTCTGTATTAAATAAATTATTTCCAAAAAACTAAACACAGCACGTGCGTGCAGTGTTTGGACCAATCAGTGGAGTCAGACGGTTTAAATGTGAGGCGGTTGCCGTAGAGACGTCCTGCCCCTGAAGAGCTGATCCCGCAGCAGCACTGATATCTCGTAAGGTAAAACTAGTCCGGCACTGATGACTAAAATACCAAACCTTCTTAATTCAAACTTCTGTTAAGGTAGTTGGTGCATTTCTGCTCATCAGTGAATCAGTCTGAAAGTTGTCGTGAAGATAAATTGGCAAAAAAATTAGCCTGTAACGTTAACTCGACCGCATCTTAGCGGTTAACGCTAACTAGACGTTAGTATTAGCTGCGCCTGAATGAAGGGATTTCTGAAATGAAGTTGAATGAAAGTACACCCGGTGAGTCATTTCGACCTATTTCGGAAGATAAGAAAAGCTGTACAAATGGCGAAAATGCTAAAGTTAGTAGTTAGTGCAGTGCGGACACAGTGCCAGTTAGCTAGTGAGCAAGCTCGAGATGCCTAGCACCGTTAGCATTTTTCAGATTAGCTTGTATTGCTAATGTGTCGGTTACCGTTGCGTCGCTTGCGTAATTCATCTCACGAAATTCAAGCAACAGAAAATTTCGAGGTGACGCTCTGGTAGCAATTTATTAATCGTCATCTTTAACACTTGTCAGCATTCTCTCAGTAATGTGGAAGGATCTAAAAGCTAACGTGAAATGCTAAACCAAGCGGTGGGCGTGGTGGCAGCTTCACGTGTTGGCCAGAGGACTGTCAACACAGCGGCCATGCTGTCTTTTTTAAAACGGTACGACACATCTGAAAAGCTATGAGATCAGCCTGAAATTGGCCTTAAGATAATCCAGCCAGTCTCACAACACATGTAATGTAATCATTAGCTTAAGATTTAGGACTGAAATCTGTTCAGGACAACCTTCCAGTCACTATGTGTGTGTTTGCAGTAATGACTGTTATTGTGAGGGTTTAATTGTTAATAAGAAGCTACATACCTTTCTGCAGGGCCTGTCATCTTGTATTATGTTGTTTAAAAAGCACAAATATCAAAACTAGTTTTTCAGAATATCCACAATTAAGTAATTTCTTTGGAATGTTGCTCTGTTGGTTTGGATTCCAGGCAGCTGCCACATGTTTACTGTCAGATATGCTGATCTGATATTAAACATGCTCACAGTGCTCATGTTCATGTCCCCACTGTCTGCGCTGAAGTCATTGAGTGTGCTGAAGGTTTTCTACATTAATACAGTATCTCTGATACATTTTTTTCCAGAAGCGTTCCTCTTGACTAAAATAAATATTTTGTGGCAGCCATCTTGATGTGCACCAAAAGAGATGACCTTGATCCACCAGGGTCTTTTTGTTGAGGCGTCTGAAGGGAGAAAATATTTTCATATATCATCATTTAGTCATCTATCACGTAGTCTATGCCCTTTACAGTAATATGAAATGCATAAAAGCAGAAAGTCTGAACCAATAAATGTATTGCAGTTGCACTTGATAAATGACTTAAGATAGGATAAACCTTAAACAACACATTAGAATAGTTATTGAGTATGAGCACTTTTCTTTCACTTGTCAGTTGTGGAATGTCCAAAAAGAGGACTATGTCAGAAAAATGCTTCCTGTGTGGAAATAATTGCGAAAGTCAAATAGCATATGACCCCTAATGTTGCAGTTGAGACTGAGGAGCTCATTGTTTAGTCGCTAAAGTGAGGGACATATGCTACTTTAAATTCATCATGCACCTACATGCACCCAATGAAAGGGCAAAAGTGATGCACTGGATTTATTCAAGTATGAAATTATTGTCGACAGTTGTCCTCTTTTTAAAAATAAATGAATAAATAAAATGGAAATTTATTTGGGTTGGGTGTCAAATGAAAATAATTGTCAGGAAAAGCATATTGAGAAAAATCATTTTAAAAATGGCCAGAACATTTATTCAGTCTTCAATACAAATCAATTTGTTTTACAGCCTGCATGCAAAACAGGTCATTAAACTTTTCTGTATTGTTTAGTTGCCTTTTGAAAGGTTTTATAAGAACAAACTCTCAGGCCATTTCCTTGAACATTTGCTTGAAACGGATCTTTAATTGTCCAGGGTTTTCTTTTCTGAGCTAAAATGTTAAATGGAACAATTTCTGAGATATGCTCTAGGTGGCAGCATTATCCATGTCTCGAGCCTCCATTCCTTTGACTTGCATTTTAACTTTTAAGAAAAATTTTTATCGTGCTTTGGAGATGTGGAAATGAGTGCTGCCATTTTTCATACTTCTTGGCACCATTTTTCTTTTTTTTCTCCACTTGGATTTGTTCCAAGTAGTTTTAAACCTGCCAGTGGGTGTTCTGGGTCACTTGTTAAAGGACATTTAAACACAGGATGTCACATGCAGATCACATCCTGCCTATAGATGATATAGTTTCTGTTTTATGATAGTGGCTTGACTTTTTATTTTCAAACTTAAAACAGAATTGAAGCAGTGACTATAAATCTAAAGTGCAAACTTAAACCAGATGCAAGGGAGAATAGGTTTCAGCACTGATGTACTATGAAGGAGACAGAATACTATTTTTGTTTTGTTTTTCAAAATGTCATCCCCAATTTACATTTTTACTGAAACACTGGAAACTACTCTTCACTCCTTGTTTAGGAAAACGTATGATGAGCACTAAGCTGCAGCACGGCATACTACAGACAGTTTCCCCCTTCATGGCCTGTGGACACCACGATGTCTGATGTGAAAGTCTGTCCCACTGTGACTGGAAATCCTCCTCCGCCAGAGGTCACAAATCCCAAGAAGCCTGGACGTGTAACCAATCAGCTACAGTATCTGAAGAAGGTGGTGATCAAAGCTTTATGGAGGCATCAGTTTTCGTGGCCCTTTCGCCAGCCAGTCGATGCAGTGGCTCTGCATCTGCCAGTGAGTGAGAGGAATGTAACTGTAGTATCACAGCTCACCTCTAACATGTGTTGTTGAGATTCTGTCATGACTCCTGTTCTCAGTTAAACTATAGTATTTCAGTGTTAGTGGCTCCATTAGGAAGGACAGACCTTTGGTGTATTCATGCCAGTGTTTTTGCTTTTCAGGATTATTATACAATTATCACAAACCCTATGGATCTGAACACTATTAACCAGCGTCTTCAGAACAGATATTACTGCCGAGCACTTGAGTGTATACAAGACTTCAACACCATGTTCACCAACTGCTATGTGTACAATCGGGTAAGAGAATATTGGTGGTGGTGCTGTGTAACACAAGCCACATTTGTAAACTACAAAGTGCAGTGTTTCAGTCTGTTCACACGGAAATAATAGATGTATAAAAAAATAGCCAGGAGGAAGTTTTGTAATGCTAAAATAGGTCTGTGAACTGACACAGCGTACTACTACTGTAATCAGGTAGTTTCCATTCACCCATGCAGCATTTTTAGGTTATTGCATTGCTGAAGAATCTCTTTTTATTAAATGTTTCTGCAGTTCAAACTAGTTTGTCCTAAGTGTACATGCCACATTGATTTTATTGCTTCTATTTTATTTTGACATACCGGTATACATTTTCTTTCCACAGCCTGGAGATGACATTGTTTTTATGGCACAGACTCTGGAGAAGCTTTTCTTGCAGAAAGTGTCCGAGATGCCTAAAGAAGAGTGTGAAGTTACAGCAATAACTGCAAAGGAGCCAGTGAAAGGGACAAAGACAAACCCAGGTATCCTGAACATCAGTCCCATAAAATGTGATCCAGTATTGTACATTTATTTTTTTGGTCTGTACTGTATAACTGAATTTTATCATTCATTTTTAAAAATATTTGACAATGACAGTTAAATGCCCCAAACATTTACAATTGTTGAAGTAATGTCCTCATTTTGTCATATTATAAATGATTTTATGAAAGTATCTGATTCTCATGCATGTCGTCACTTCCTGTCGTGCAGGTGCAATAAAGCAGAAATCCCTTGTGTCAGAAGTTGTTCTCCAGCAGACAGTGACAGTCATTCCTCCGGGTGTGCCTCAGTTCATCCCATCCAGCCATCTCTCAGCACCCATTGATCCAATAGTAAGTATTTTATTCATTTGCAAGCAACTGGCACGGTACACATACTGACTTGAAATCAGCCATTTTTAAGAGTCTGAAAACATGTAGAAAAGAGGTTGTTTGTCTCTTCTCCCCATTTTCATAAAAGTGTGAAATAAATGTTTTTACATTTGAGTTGGATGCTCAATGCTGCAGCTCATTCTCTGCTGGTTTGACCAAGCTCCTGGTCCCACACTACAATAAATGCTTTCCTGTGTTCGACGGACTTAAACTTGAATCATTGTGGCCAAATACTTGTACAAACTTTTCAAGTCAAAAATGTTCAATGCTTTGTCCTATTGTTTTGTCTGACTTTACATTACGTTGTGATTTGTTCTTACTTCTTTTTCTAAATATTCAGGTTAAGAAAGGTTTTAAGAGGAAAACAGACTCCACGCCGGCCACAATATCAGTGATCTCCAGCAGTGATGTGTTCGCCGCTGAAGATCATCCACCTTGTACATTGCTCTCCAGAAGAAGCAGTGGAAGGCCCATCAAGCCTCCGAAGAAGGACTTGCCTGCCTTTGAGGGCAAGAGGGTCCGACTGTCAGAGCAGCTCAAGTACTGCAACGACATCCTGAAGGAAATGCTGTCAAAGAGACACTATGCGTATGCGTGGCCCTTTCACACACCTGTTGATGCTGTTGCTTTGGGATTGTATGACTACCACGAGATCATCAAGCAGCCGATGGACCTGAACACCATCAGGGTAATGAGGATGATGATGAGTATATGAAATTATTTACAATAATTTCAATTCCATTTTCCTGACAAAGCTTTTCCTGTTATTTCATCAGAAAAAAATGGATCAACGAGAGTACGCAAATGCACGGGAGTTTGCTGCTGACATCCGACTGATGTTCTCCAACTGCTACAAATACAATCCACCTTCACATGAGGTGGTCTACATGGCAAGAAAACTGCAGGTATGGATTTTTTTTTTTCCCCATCAAATTGGACAAATAAAGTACTCTGTCTGTCTGGTTCTGCATTGCTTTATAATGTGCATTGGTTCCAGTGCATATTACACAAAGGGTTCCAAATCACAAGGGCTTTATGTATTGAATATATAATGTCTGCTAACGAATGCTGGTAAACGGCACAAGGACACTGACACGTCCCTGTACTGATTGTTTGGATTGACACTGGCCACCCCTAAGTTGAAGGATTTTAATCTCTGTGACTATTTGCATTTATATCAACAGGACGTTTTTGAGGCCCGATATCTGAAGGTTCCCCAAGAAGCAGAGAGCTGTTCTGTACCTCATCAGCGGGTTGAGAAGGGAAAGGGAGAAAGAACTGGAAGTCTGTCAACCTCAGAAAGTTCTGAAAGTGAAAGCTCCTCAGAGACAGAGAGTTCATCAGAGGAGATGGCCATGCAGCTGGCCAATATAGAGGAGCGGGTTGGTATCTACATGCCAGTAGCCGTTCAAATGGCTTTTGAGAAGTTGTTCTCTTCAGTGCATGTTGCCTAATTGTGTCATTGATGGCTGGCTTCTCAGTTGAAAGCTGTGAGCGATCAGCTGAAGAGACTTGCCCAAGAGCCCCTGATGAATCCAAAGAAGAAAAACAAGTTGAAAAAGGAAAAAAGATCCAAAGAAAAGGATATCGCTAGACTAAAGCACAAATCCTCTAAATACAAATCTATTCTAGAAGAAATGGCCAACAAAAAGAACTCGACTCTGTGAGTGAGCCGCTTGATCTGTTAGAATGGTTTATATTTTATACTTGCTTTATTTTAAAAAATGTGCTCTGGCTAACAGATCATTTGTGTGTATGTCCAGACATGGCAACAGGCACAATGCTCACGGGACCTTACCTTTACCATGTGAGGATGAGGTCCCGTCGGTACCAGTGACCTACCAGGAGAAGAAGCAGTTGAAGCTGGACATCGACAAGCTGCCTGGTGACAAACTGGTCAAGTTGGTGAACATCATTCATGCCAGGGAGTCTTATCTGCGAGATTCCACTCTAGAGGAGATCGAGGTTGACTTTGAGATGCTCAAGCCTTCCACGCTGAGAGCCCTGCAGAGGTTTGTTGCTGCATGTCTGAAGAAGTGCAACAAGAATGTTTGCAGTAAGTGCAGCGACACTCTGTTGCTTAAACATTCCTCTGTCAGCAAATACAGCTTTTTCATTTCACTCAATCATTCATTAAGAATGAGCTTCTGCACTTCTTATACCTTCTCTTTACAATGACAATGGAAGGTTATTATGTCGTCTGCCCAGCAGAGAAAACGCAGGTGAAGCCCACAGGACAAAAGCAGAATGGAAAACCAAAGGATGCTGGGAGATCTCAGGTTGCCAGTAAAGAGCCGCACCTGATAAAGAAAAAAAAAACAGTAGGTAAGAGGTGGATTTAATTGAAGATGTGATCATCACGGCTACACTTCCACATGTGAGGCAGAGTGTAATATTACACTTTACTGTCTTTGTTAACAGCTCGAGTCCTGCCGTCTCCTGACCTCAGCTGCCCTTCATGCCTCAGTGAGAGCAGCAGCAGCAGCAGCAGCAGCAGCAGCAGCTCTTCATGCAGCTTTGACAGCAGCGGCAGCAGCACCAGTCATTTTAGCCCTTCTGACAGCAGTGACTCTGAATCAGGTGAGCTGCTCTCACCTCAGCTCTCTCTTCACCCGCCCTCCCCTCTCTCCTTTTTTTAAAACAAGATCTTTTTATTTAACTTTTAAGACATAGTGCATAGGCATACAGTTGTCACACATAGGTTGAAAAAGCAGATACGTCAATGCCCAGCACATTAAAAAAAAAAAGAAGGAAAGAGAAGGGAATTAAAAAGAAAAGCAAAACATAAACTCACAAAATAACAACTATACAAAAACCAGAATAAACAAGATAAAACAATCCCCAGTCACTGCCAGTATGCCACACCCTATCTACATTAGCCTGCTATGACAACGATTCATGAGTAGTGAGTTGTTGTAATGTCAAATAGTTGAGAGGTCTGAAACATGTTTAAAGAAGGGTCCCCACACCTCCTGAAACTTCCCACTGGAGTGCTGGAGAGAGTAACGAATTTTTTCAAGCTTCAGGCAGGACGTCACCTCCGTCAACCACTGTGAATGTGTGGGTGGAGTGGGGTCCCTCCACCTGAGGATCTCTCATTTTTTTAAAATGAGAAGTAATCCATGGGCACAAATTCACCCGGGTGGCTGTTTGCAGTGTTGTAGGCATATGAGGGAGAAATGTGAACCTAACATTTAAGTTGCACTTCAGGATTCTAAGCATTCTCTGTCATTTGGTCCCTGATGGATAAAGACCAAAGTTGTCCTTTGCATTGTAAAACCATGCTCACTGCTCCCCAGTTTTACTGAGTATTCTTCTGTGCTCCTTCAAGGCTTTGTATGGAAAGTCAGTTCTGTCATCTTTCCTTCAACCACTTTGTATAAAACCCAACTTTCTATGAAGCCGTATAACCCAGACAAAAACAATGGAAAACCATTTCATTATGGTTTTTGATAGATTCATTTTCAAAGTGGACTCATTTGTTGTATTTGCATTGTGAATTTCACCACTGTTGGCGAATAAAGGAATATCTTCACTTTTCCATTCATTTACGTTGGTGTTTTTTCTTCTCCTTCTACATTACTAAAGAGGAACATTGTGAAAAGTCTGATACCTGCATCTGTTGACTGCATTTCTCTTGTGCATGGCTTTCAGCGCCAAAAACAAAGAAGCAGAGAAGAAAAGACTCTGGCCAACAGGTTAAGACAAAGGTAGGTACATTCAGCATTTGCTTACTGTAATTAAGAGGTGTTCATATGGTCTTGCTGGTTACAATGAAAAGTGAGAATGTAATTTTTTTCTGAAGTCAAAGGTGACTCCTGCTGCCTGTAGGAAGCCGATATCGGAGGCTAAAGATTTGACAAAAGCCTCAGTTAAGACTTGTCAGCCTCCTCTTGCTGTGCAGCCCTCGGCAGCAGACACCAAAGATAACTCAACACAGGGTAATGCAGACCAGACCTGTGATGCGCTGACACCTCCAGGTACTGCCTACATTTGTCCGTCAACTAAGAGGCAATTAATATTTGTCAGAAAAGGCACAATGACTTCCATCTTTCTCTTAAAAACATTGTGATTTTCATTAAGAAAATGGAGCCAAGTAACACATGTTAGAAATATGCGGCCTTCCTGTGCTTCACCCTAAAATCTGTCCTTCATGACAGTTAGTATCTTTGGGTTGTGCAGGAGAGTAATCTATAGCTCACATAGCTTTGACAGTTTGAAGACCAATATCTGTCATTTGCTGTTTGACAGATTTGTCTGCCCTTTTGTCACCCATGATATCTCCAGGGGCTATACTGGACTGGCCTGCCGCCAGATTTGAGGTACTTCTGATGCAAAACACTCCACAAACCCTCCTGGCTTTAACAAACAATGAAAGACACACTTGAGATGACTCATGATGAATCTTGTCATGGATGGTGCCTTTTTAAATGACCTGTGTATCTGTGCTTCATTCAGCTGCTTTAACGAACTTGGCTCATCAGTTTATATTTTCAAATAGACTCATAATCATAAGAAAATTATTCAAGAACTGCAGAAGACAAGAGTCAAAAGCAACATGACCTATAGTAGCGGCTCCCTTCACTGTACCATGTTGTCCTCATAATTTAATATTAGAAATATTTTTATTTGTAGTCTATGATAATCAGTATTTAAGACTTGGGGAAAAAAAAGTTAAAACTACATGTCATCTCTCAGCAAGTCCCAGTGCTGTCCCCTCTGAAAGACAGTCCACTGCAGTCCAAAGATGAGACGAGGTCCGGTAAGTCATTGGAAGACTTAACCTTACTGAGACAACACTGTTTTTAAAATGACTAATGCTTTAACAGAGCTCTGATCTTCACAGTGATTGTGCCAGACGTCAGAGGCCCTGAGGATTTTCCTGACAGTCAAGCGACTAACGTGCCTTCCACCAGCGCAGCAAGCAAATCTACTAAAGAGGAAAAATCCCAAACTCCCCAAAAGGTTGGCATTGTTTCACTGAGTTTACTATTCCTGCAAAGAGTCGAGATCTTTTCCTGAATCGTTGAGTGATTCTGCAGATCAGGACACAGAGGTCGGATTGCGCCAACAAGGTTTTATTTTAAACTGAGGTGAAGTAAGTTTTAGTTAAATCAGATGTCACACATTTTTTTAAATTAATCTCTCATTTGATCAATCTTTGATTTGGAGATTTATAGTGGGGTTTTTTTTTACTTTTAAAAATCAATTCAAACTTGAATCATCTTTCCATCATCAGGGACCATCAAAGTATTAACCAGAGCAATTTAATGCCTTTTAATTTTTTTTCGCCCTCTAGAGGTCAAAAATCAATGAATGCAGCTTTAGAGTTGATCCTAGTTGGTGCCAACCCCCTCCCACCATATTTTAAAGGACTGCAGATAAACATGGACATGTGTCTCGTTTAGGACATTGTTCTGAAAAATGCTGAGTCCTGGGCGAGACTGGTGAGGCAGACGGTCACTCCCACTGCCATCAAGTCGTCGAAGGAAAGCTTCCAGCAGTTCCGTAAGGCTGTCATCGAAAAGGAGGAACGTGAGAAGGCGCTGAAGAAGAAGCAGGTGGAGAGAAACAAGGAGAAGGAGACGGCCGAGGAGAAGAGCAGGTAGACACTCAGTCAACATCTCACTTATTCATTTCGTTTTCCAAGCTAACGTTGCTGCTCTCAGACTTTTACACGATGCCAGGACGACATTGTTCAGCAAAGTTCAGAGAGTCTGATCCCAGTTTTTGAAAGGATGCAGACGACTCTAAGCAGTATTTCTCTGTAAAAGCTTGATTTAAAGAGGACGACTTCCATTTAACAAGAACCCTCTCCCTCCAGTTTACCAGGCCCCTGTAAACAGGAAACAAGCCAAAGGAAGGATCCTGATTCACCGGAGAGTATTTGCACAGACACTCTCTCAGATGCTAAAGATGTTGAGCAGCAGGTGCCAAAGTCTCCCGTGAAAACACGACCTCTGACCCCACAGTCTTCGATGGAGGAGGAAAGAGAGATGGCTCGCAAGAAGGAGCAGGAACGTCGCAGGCGAGAGGCTGTGAGAACCCTCGTCCATATACTGTTGTTCCGGTGTTGGTAACATGGGCTTTTAACAAGTGATCATGGTTCATTTTTCTCTTTCCAGATGTCTGGTTTTGACTTGACGACACAGCAGGACATCATGTCTGCGTTTGAGCTGACCCTGGACTGAACAGCACCTGGGATTGACTTGGAAAAAAAGAATAACTGGAGCTGTTGGTTCTTTCTTGGGCACAAAGACACCTTATGTATGTTCTTCAGAGTTAAAAAAATAAAATGATAATTGTAGAAAAAAAAATCAATAATATGTCAATGAGTCCTTAACTTGTATTTGAAATGGTTGGTGAATGTTCGCACTGATGCACTTGAATTTGAAAACATGGAAGCACTGTCAAACTTTAGAGCTGGATCAAATCGTTTGTGCATGTTTTCTGTTTTTTTTCTCACAAATGGACGAGTCTTTCCACAGCTGACGTTGTGTATGACAGGCGAATCAATGTGTCCATGCAGGTAGTTAGACTGCCACCTTGTGTGCAGCGTTGATCTTTTGTTGAATTATCCCATTTGATGAATCCTTGCCGCCGTACTTCAGTTTGTCTTCTCTCACTAAATGTAGACAAAACACTCCATTTTTGTTTCGAAGAACCTCTTTCACTGTGGTACATTAATGTTTGAACAGACTGGTTGGTCGTTGCCAAAGTTTACAACGTGGAATTGAACAATGTCATTTCCTCATTTGCTTGACTACTTGAAAAATGCCACATATTGTGTTGACTGTACATGTTGCACTTTGTCCTTCATACTGTTCCAAAGTTGCTTTTGGAGATTATCAGCATGTTCTGTTTGTTACCGTTTCTACATGCTAAATTACATATTTTTATTTACTGAAAATAATAAAGCTATTTTCACTAAGCAATCTGCGTCACTTCATCGCTATATCCAGCTGTAATGGCCGAGTAGTGCGGATCTGATTCAGACTGTTCACACAGCACCATCGAGGACTTGTACTGGATTTGTATTGAACTCCATGTTTGTTTGTCCTGTCATCAAGATATCAGCCGTTCATGTTGTCTGGATGATGAGCATTTTTGGAACCATGACGCCTCCTGTGCACAGAATGATGTTTCCTACGACTTTAGCAACGATTGTCAGTTTTTAAATCTTACCTTGTTTTTATATTTTTTCCTATTTCTGGGGCTTCAGTGACATCAGTATTTCCCCAGGGGGAGCAGTTCCAGGAGACGCTCAGTGAATGTAAATAAAAAAATATTTCACTAACTGATTTCATCTTTATCAAAAGGAGATAACATAGAATAACCTGAATGTCTGTTTGGTTCAAGACTCATTTCAAGTTCAACATTATTTTTCCAGAGGTCACATGAGAATTTGTCCTTGAACCGTTCAGATGTAGATTATCATTCTTTTGGCTTCATTAATAACAACAGTGTGTCCAGGTACATCAGCCTACTTGCAGATGGACGGAGAGTCTGTCGTCCGTCAGGTGACTTCCTGACACCTTGACCTTGACCTGCAGGAGCTGTGAGACATCTAATTTATACTGTGGTGAAACTGATTCTGTGAAGAACTGAAATTGACCAAATGTGATCAAAAGTCATCAGACAAGTCCAACATATGACTCAATACAACCATATTTATTCATATAAGTTAGATAATGTGTTACAGGAAATGCAAAGGTTGAACTTTACGGCAAATGTTGCCTGGGAGAAAGGTTGAATTGACAAATGTATATCAAGACAAAGGTGGAAAAACAATGAAATAAAAGATGAGCAATAAGAGTTTTCATTTATTTATGAAGTGATTAGTGGTAAAATGAAAACATATCTTTCTAAACATCATTTTAATTGAATGAAAACAGTGTTGCTGATGAATGACTCCAGCTGTGTTGTCACTTTATGTTGTCACTCCGGAGCCTCCATACATTGACTGTGAAGAGCACAAAGGTCTTAATCTGCTTCAGAGGGATTAAACTAATCTGAAGTTGGTCACTGTGATTATCAGGTGTGTCATCCTGTCTGCAGGTGTGCTCTCTGACAGAACCATGACATCACATGAAAACAAACCAACGCCAGGTTTGTCATTGTCTCCGAGCTGCGGAGCTGTGAGATCACCTGTAAATATTTGATGCCCTCGGATGATGCCTGTGTCGGAGGCTGTGCACAGATTTTGCACGTTCGCTCTCAGTCGTACAGGATACTGCTCGCCTCGTCTCTCTGCGCGCACGAGGCTTCGGTTGCATGATTTTTCCAGACTCGCCTCGCTACAGTCAACAACGGCTGTCACACGCACGCGTGGAAAAAAAACCCCGACGTGACGCTCGGTCCCATTGAGGCGCGAGGATCCTCCCCGCAAAACACCAAAAAACGGCTCCGTCGCGCACCGCAGCACGGGAGCCCGATCGATCGACAGGCGCATTGATCCGGATCGATTTCCTGCGGCGATGTAAAGATGGCGAGAGTCCTCCACAACTTGCTGCTGCTGCTGCTCAGACTCGCGCTGAAGATCCGAGTCGCGGGCTTCTGGTCGCTGGTCTACGGTTATTGTGGCGTCTGCACCGCCGTGGCCCTGCTCAAACTTTGCTGGAGCGTCATCCTGAGGCCGACCAGCACCTTGCAATGGGGGGTCCGCGAAGCCCCCCCGGCCTGTCTCAACGACACGTCCTTGGGAACCCACTGTTATGTTCGGATCAAGGTAAGGACGCACGCGCTGCTCGGACATTAAGGTGTGTGTGTTGCTGTGTGTGTGTGTGTGTGTGTGTGTGTGTGTGTGTGTGTGTGTGTGTGCAGGTGTGAGGTAACACCTTGCTCGTGTCGTGCACAGACACACAGGCCTGATATTCGTGCACATCATCATCACCATCACCATCATCATCATCATGTTGGAGTCGGTGGCTGTGCAGGTTCCAGGTGGGCTGCAGGATATCCGGCCGCTCTGCCTCCCTCTGTTCAACATGATGTAATTAAATACCAAGACATGTCAGTGAAAAGCCACCTCAAGCTGAGGCTGGATCAGTGCTGCAGCACACACTCACATACTGCCACTGACCATGTACACATGTGCAGTAAAAGTACTGCATCTGAAAGTGACAGTACTTCAAAATGCATCATATTTGATTAGCATATGTTTTGTATGCAATATCTTACTTTAGTACTTCTCATTATAGCTGTTGCATAAGTGTTTTACAGTTGAAAGCATTTCATTTTATTTTGTATTTTCACACATTTTTTACTATATATATTGTTAGTTTATTGGTTGTGATTGTTGGTTATGGGGTTTAATGTAGCTGCTGTAATGAAGTAATTTCCTGTAAAAGATCAATATTTATCTGTCGACAATATTTTCTTCTAAAATGTTGTGAAGTCGAAAGAAGCAGAAAATGAAAATATTCAAGACTCTACAGTACTTGAGTAAATGTACTTAGTTACATTTTGCCATTGGCTGGTTTTTATTATAATGAACCGACACCTTGTTTTCACGCAGGAACATTCAGCTTCCTCCTGCTTTTAGTTGCATATTCGTCCTTTTAAAAGCGACAAATCTGATCCAGCCTGTGTCTGATTTCATGTCGGGATCATTCATGATGCAGATGAAAGTGAGATTTTAAGTGCAGGTCAAATATGAATGCACACAGTCAGACAAAGAAAAGAGGTCGGCAGAGTAGAAAATATTTGTCCATTCATCTCAAGATATTATTATTAATATAGAAATAGTCTGTGAAATGTATAAGTATAATTTAGAAAATGTAACTTAGCTGTTGATGCAGCCGTTCTCAGTGCATGAGCTCATAACAGTGGAGTCCATTTGCTTTATGATATGTCTGGCAAAGAGACCCTAAATTTACAGTCAGAGTCAGACGAGTCACTGCTTCATAAAACAAGAGCTGCTGGATTCTTATTCACTCAAAATACATAAGAACGATTTCAGTTGAAACAAGAAACAAGCTAAAGTGAGAAGAACCGACTCGAGATGTTCAGAGACCAAACTGAACCAAAGCATCTTCAAACCAAATCAGTGCAATAGAAACCAAAAACTGAAAATCCATCCACCCAAAGAGAACAAAGACAGATGATGGAAGCTTCATTAATAAACTGTCACTGTGCTCAGAAACGAGCTCTGACCTCTGAGAGACTCTTCCACAGCATCAGTATTTACCAGAGGCTCCATATGTGAACATACAGCTGTGACTGACGTGTGAGAACGGAGCAGTGTTTCTATAAACAGGAGCCCATTGATGATATGACGCATGAGATGCTTCTTCCCTTCAACTGGCAGCTTCCACGAGAGCAACGTGGGAACTCGAAACCCACAAAAACACTGAGGATGAACTTGACAGTGAGGGCGAAGGTGTCTCATGTTCAGCAGTCAAATGTTTGAAATGAAACATGTTTGCATGTTTTTAGATTCTGGACTTTTTTAAGTATTAGTTTATTGATTGTTTTCAGACACAATTATCATTTAAATTGCTTTTTTATGTCTGCGTTTCTACGAGATAATATTCTAGCCAGAGAGCTTGTGATTCACTGATTCTCATGTAGGCATCGATTCAGAAGTTAATTAGCTGATGATTAAATTATTGTCCACTTATTTCCTGCTGTGATTAAGACTCTATGTCAATGTGTGTGTGTGTGTGTCTCCACCAGGAGTCTGGCCTCAGGTTTCACTACGTCGCCGCTGGAGAGAGAGGGAAACCGCTCATGCTGTTTCTGCACGGCTTCCCTGAGTTCTGGTGGGTCAAAGGGAGACCGGTGTGTGTGTGTGTGTGTGTGTGTGTGTGTGTGTGTGTGTGTGTGTGTGTGTGTGTGTGTGTGTGTGTGTGTGTGTGTGTGTG
>JBBMOC010000069.1:1689639-1758863 GCA_037975185.1 Centropyge bicolor
GTTCAAATGTCCCAGTGAGTCCTGACAGTGTCACAGAAAAACCAGGACCCAGAAAGTGAAGCAGCTAAATTTGAAACTCCCCCTCTGTCCTCAGCTCCCTCCCCCTGAGCCAGAACCACGTCAGGTCTCCGGTGCTGCTGCTGTGGGGCGAGCGCGACGCCTTCTTGGAGCAGGAAATGGCCGAAGCCTGCCGCCTCTACATCCGGAACCACTTCCGCCTCAACATCATCTCGGGGGCGAGTCACTGGCTGCAGCAGGACCAGCCGGACATCGTCAACACCCTCATATGGACCTTCCTGAAGGAGGGAGAGGGACGCAAGAGCTACAGGAACTAAACCCCCAGCGAGGCCTCCTCCAGCACCCCCACCCCCCCCTCCTCCTCCCCCTCCTTCACCTGCCACACCTGGAAGCCTGGAATATGCCTGTGATACCAAGCAACATAGTGATAATGCAATCATTCTTTCAACCTGTCACATTTCAGATATTTTTTAACGACGTCGGCCGTGAAGAGAAGAATCAAAGCACACCTCGCCGGAGAGGACGCTGGGCAGCGACACATATTCAAGATGTTTTTTGCACATGACATCCGCCTTAAAGTTTGTCAGTTACAGCATTACAAATGTGTGGCGAAAAAATCTCCTCGTGACTTGTTATTGTGTGGTGCCTTTTTGACTTTCGAGTTGTCGCAGTGTGAAGACGTCCCGAGAGGCCGGGACGCGGCGTCGTCTGCTGTACTTTGTGTGTGTCACCGGGTCGCTCCGCTCGTCTTTAGGCACAGTCCTCCGGGAGCCGCCGCTCTCCCGTCCCCTTTATCAGGTAGTGTCGTCTAAAGGAGTTTTCTTTTTTTTCTATTTCCTCCTCAGAGATACTTGCTCAGATGTAGAGAATGTTGTTATCTTGATCTTTCTGTATAGAAGAAAAAACAAACGTCAGTGATGGTTGAATATTTGACTATTATTTTGTAACTCTTCCTACACACTGCATTTTGAGACTCACTGAGCCAGGTCTACACCATTTGATTTTATAAATAAACTAAGTGTCAATCTGTTGGACTACGCTGCTCTTTCAAACGTCTGGCCTGTTTCGACATAGAGCTGTGTTTGAAGCTGTGCTCTGTGCCTCATGTGTTTCCAAGCGTTCACACAGGAGGCATGAAAAACACCAGAAATAGTGTCGGATCTTCTGTTAAATATAGAACAGAGCCGAGTGACACAGCGGCTGATGTTGCTTATTTTGAGTCTACAAACATTTTTGATATTTTCCAGGTTCATATTTTCTCCACATGGTTATATGACAACAGAGATGTCGATGTGTTATTGCACTGAGGTGTGTGTTCATCAGTCTTACATAAACAGCACACACACACACACTCACTGATGAGCTATTTAGAGACGAGGACACTCAGACATGATTGCATCTGTTTCAAACCAGCAAGAAAAACATTTAGATTTTTTTTTACACATTTTTAAAAATGTTTTGACAAACTGTAGGAGGATTGATATATACCTGCTATTTTTCACATCCAGGCAAAGCAAATATTGTCCTCACTAATGGCTCTTTGTCTATAATTTATGAAGAATCAGTAAATTATTTATTGACCATTAATGAAGCCATCAGTTGCAGGTGGACCCTGCTTCAGTTTAAAGCTGCTGTGATGCTGCAGCAGATGGTTTTGATCTGCAGTGACTCTGAACCAGATTGTCCATCTTTGGTCTTTTAATGCTGATTCAAACATTTGCACTGACATCATAGGATAAGAGCAACGATGAAGGGAAGGACGATGATGTCACCGGCAGTCAGAGGGCAAGCTCTTTTGCTGCCTTCAAGTGCAGTCGGAAATATTATTTTTACAAGTTGAGGGCGTTTAGATGAGTCAAGCAGAATCTGGAAAATATTTGTTATGATAATATTTTTATGACGATTTATTTAAAACATAAACATTAAATGGATTTCCCACAGAGTGAAGTAAAAATATTATTTTATCTTTCTTCTTCTTCTTCCTCTTTCTCCTCTGAATATAATTATTGACTTTTTAGTATTTTTTCATTCAAATAGAAATGAATTAGACTGAAATATGAATCTGTGTGATACTCGATACACTTTTGTAAAATTAGCCTATTAGACCTTCTTTTAGTTTTCAGGAAACAGTTTCAAGGACAGTTGATTCCAAGATTATTTTCCCTCTTGAGCTTGTCTGTAAGTAGCTGCATGTTTTTTTCTGCCCTGAAACTGATGAAGACCTAACTTCAGTTTTGTGATGATCAGGGCAAAATTTTCCATAATAAATATTTGAAGACCAGATTCAAATAGGAATTTAAAGTGTAGTACACATATTCACAAATATAAAATATCATTTCAAAAAAAGTGCACACATTAGGCCGATATAAAATGGTTTGGTACAGATTACTTCCCTAATACAAAGATCGTCTGAGTGATCATTAAAAAAATGAAACTCCCCCACCAGAGGTCGCTTATATCACATAATTTTCCGATTATGATTAAACCAAAAGTGTTTCTATTGACCGTAATATAAAATTTCGAGGTTGGACGCAGCACCTGAAAGCATCTTTGAGGTCACGGCAGTGCGCAGGTGCCACAGCTTCCGGGTTGTGACGCCCTGTCCGCTCCTCGTCTATTCTGTGAGCCGCGTCGTGGCGAGCGGCGGACAGCGTGCAGCAGCGATGTCAACAACATCGGTCAGTGGGTCACAGCAATATAATGAAGATGTCTCATTATGTCTGTTAATGAACATCAGACTAACAGACATGCATCGGCTGAAATGATTTTCTACAGATCTGTTTTTTCTCCATCGTTCAGGGTTTAAGGTTCAGAGAGAGAACTAACTACTAACGGTAGCTTGTGCTAGCATGTTAGCATGCTAGCTGCTAGAGGAAGATGAGAGAAGTGTTTTCTGTCTTTCGGCTCAGAAACAGAGAGAGACAGCTAATTCGAGTGTTAGCATAAGTCTGTGTGTGTGAGAGTGGTTTATTTTCAATGAAGTCTGCCTTTAAATACATGAAACTTCATATCAGATAGAGAGAAACTGGTTATTCAGGATGATGCTATCAGAGCTGTTTTCTCCTGGAAGCTAAAGGAAGCAGGTCATATATCATTAAAGCGATTATTGGCATTTTAATAAAACTGTAAAATCATTTTCTAGGTCAAATAACAGTGATTTTTGTGTCGTGTTGTCGCCGCCATCTCCTCCCAGTTTAATTAATTTTCTTTAAATTGGTAAATCAGCGCCCCCTCTGGTCAACATGTCAGGTCACCTGCCAGGTGAGGTTGACGTCATGTGATTAAAAATAATAAAGCATAAAATTGAATTATATGTGGGTTTGTTGTTTTATTGGTACTTGTTCTTCCTTTTTTAAAGTCAACCGGTATCAAAATGTTCCCACATCGGGTCACTGGGTTTTATCTGATCCTCCTCGTCTGTTCTTCCTCTTCCTCTGCTTCTTTGTGTTCACAGGCTGAGGTGTCCGTCTTCCTCCTTCCTCTCAGAACGTAACAAACCATGATCACCACCGAAGCTGCAAGAGATTTCCAGGCCAAAGAGCGAAAGTACAAAGAGCAGCTGAAGAGATGTCTGTCATCTGCTTTGTCTGCAGACCTGAACAGGTAAAGCATGTGAGCTGCGAAAGGCAGATATCAATAACCGAGACCTTTGACTTACAGTTTCCACACAGCAGGGAAAGAAACAGGAAATGGAAAAACATTGATTTTGTGTTCTTTTCTTGGTGCTTCTGCAGCTTCTTTTAAAGGCACTTGATGTTCTGTCTTTGCCCAGTCAATAATAGTGAATCAGCAGCAGTTTCATCAGGATCATTGTCGTCATATAAAACTGGTTTTACAGTTGTTACGTCCTTAACCTTTGCTTGAGACACATGATTCTTAACATAAAACCTGCATCAGAATCTGGAGGTGTGGGCTTTGAAATACTTGGACATTTATCAGACAGGAAGCAACTGCACTGATCTACTATGAGAATTGTAGGGTCCAGTGTTTTAAGAGTGTGCTCCATAGTTTGGACAAAAGGTCGGGATGTGCTGACCTCTGCTGCTGCTTCAATTTTGACCGGTCTTTTTTCTGTCTCTTTGAAATCCCACAAATTAATGGAAGTACTAAACTAAATTCCCCCTAATGGCATCTAAGAGTTTCCCTCAGAGGATAAAGTGTCTTCAGTTGTTATAGAAATTACTTTTACATTTAAAACCT
Organism: Centropyge bicolor; assembly: GCA_037975185.1. Classification (NCBI taxonomy): domain Eukaryota; kingdom Metazoa; phylum Chordata; class Actinopteri; family Pomacanthidae; genus Centropyge; species Centropyge bicolor. The sequence continues at coordinate 1,693,858 of JBBMOC010000069.1, forward strand.
TTTTTAATCTTAAATTTAACTGGAACTATAAAACTCAAATGAAAAAGGATGCGGTGGTAAACTTTGGACTAAGATAGTAATTGGACTTTGAGTTCAGATTTTTTTTGTCAGTCCACTCTTTACAAAATCAGGAATGGACGCACTTGAGTGTAATAGTTTCTGTGCTAAAGTAAAAAAGTACTATGAGATCACTCCTCTTGAACGTGAGGAAAAACTGGTTCTGTTTTGTAGAACATATAGAAAGTTGGTTACTCAGATAATTATTTAATACAATACACTTACTCAAAGTTCTCATGTCACACTTTTCACCCCCTGGTGTGACCTGCCAGCTCAAAGGTTTTTTTTGCAGTGAATGATTTTGTTATCAGCAGTGACCTTTTTCCAGTTTGTCCACTGGAGAAATAGAAATGCCACAAACCAACATTTGACCAAAGGCATGTTCATTTTTGACAAACATATCAATTCAGTAACTGAGGAAAAACTGTGCAAGAGTTTTCCACATTTGTTGTGTATAATAATATTAGAATATCAGATAATAGGATCTGTGGCTCTGGAAAATAAAACTTGGAACAGAGCAAGTACAGCACAGTAAATTTCACTGACGACTGGAAGCTCACAAGAGACAAGCTCACGTGTGTGTGAGCAGGTCGCCGGGTTTGAGCTGAGAGGAACGTGAGTGTCCTTGTTGCGTGAGTGGCTCATCAGTTCGGCCACTTTTCATCAGAGGGTCACAGTAATGGACGTAGCACCGGCATGTGAACTCACGCGGCCCAACTGGCCTGAAGCTGACTGATTTCTGGGTCACCCAGATCAGTCGTTGAGGCGGGATGAGAGCTAATGATGGGGAAGGAGAAAGGGACTGCCTCAGGACGGTGCTGTGTTCGTCTGAAGTGGAGAAGTAGGCCATCAGATTCATCTGTGAATCTCATGGACTCTTTGTTTATTGTCTGTTCTCTATTTTGGCTGAAATGTATTCAGGAGGAACAGTTTGCCAAATTGGCTCCAACATATTTTTCTAGTCTTTTTTTCCAGTTAATAAAGTGACATTTAGCTGGAGTGTTGTGATGTGTTTCCCCAGGTTGCTGCAGGAGGAGCTGGAGGCCGACGTCTCGCTCTACGCCGCCTCCGGCTCGCTCCGAGCCCACAGAGCCGTGCTGCTGGCCCGAGCTCCTCATGTTCTGCAGGGACAGATGCACAAAGATCCCGCCATCATTCATCTGCCTGACTGTGAGCTGTCTGGCCTGAAAGACTTCCTCAGGTGACCACTAATGATTTATACAGCACAGTTTTCTGTTTTTAAATTAACTTCCATTTGTTCCTGCAGAAGCAGCTTTAATCTCTTCTCTGAAAACCACTCTGTAGATTCACATGAAGCCTCCACATGCTTTCTAACGGAGGACGTTAAGAGACATGATTTATCCTTCTCTCTCTCACAGTTACAGTTTCACAGACTCTCTGCCAGAGGGCGCCATGCACACCGTCTTTCATCTGCAGGATTTGCTGGTGTTTGCATGTTTGTCTCAAGGACCATCACAAGTGCTGCTGTTAAATAATAAATCAGGCGTCGTATTTTCACGTTAGTGTCGAGACACTCAACTCCCATGTTTATAATCATCTGCTGTGAGTTTGTAGTCTTGTGTAGTTTTTTATCAAGGCTCTTCTTTGTGGCTTCTTAGAGTGGTGAAGTCTTTGATCGGCTGATTTGAGTCCGTGTCTCATTAGCGAGTTATAATTAGGACTAGAAGAAAGAGTCATCCTTGTTTGGTTGCAGCACCATGGAGTCTGGAAGTTTCTTTAAAACTCCTTTTACACATGGCTCAGTTCAGGGATCCAGGTGAGATGGATGTGTTTGATTCACAGGTCTGCTGTTAAAATGCATTCATATCAAATCTGATCTATTAATGTGGGTTATAGAACTGGGGCTGATTTCTGCCAGTCATGTTATAAAATGCTTCACTGAGGAAACAGGGAAAATCCTGTGCAGCTCAGGTTGTGTCGGGCCTCTGTGCTGCTGAAGTCACAGAGCATCAAATGAGATTTTAATTTAAATGGGTGTGAAAGGCCTGGTTTTAATTAACCTTTGGAGTCTCCCCCCTGCAGGCGAGTGTACACGGCAGAGCAGAGCACGCGCTCGGCTGAAATAATCCCAGACACAGACGGCTCGGTGCCAGAACGTTCCCGGCCTGCTCCCGACCCGGCACACCTTCCCCGTTCCACTGACTCAGGTAAACAGATCAACACTCTCTTCCATGGAGGGTTTATTCCAGGTAATGTGACCGCTCAGCTGCCCCCTCCCTGCCTTTTCTTCACATCATGTTATCTCAGCTATAATCCACTTAAGTGCTAATCTCATTTGGATCCCTGTTGTCGTTGTTACTGCTAATTGCAGCGCGGCCATTCTACGGATAATGCAAGATTCAGCTGCGCTTTAATGAACTCTTTTCACTATTTACTGTATTTTTTAAGTGGTTTAATGATGACTACCTCTGCTGCACACACAGAGGACCCTCATTAGCATAGCCCCTGACCCTAACCACAACCTGTTTCTTAATCTAAAACAAAAAGCAACCTGTGGGGACCTCAGTTTAGCCCCCACAGGGACAGGAAGTCCCCATGGGTTTTGTGCAGTCAGGTTCAAGTGCCACCAGGATTAAAAACAAAAACAAAACACACATACAAACTGGGCATGTTATGTGTCCCAGCCTTTGTCTTCATCTCTCTCCCTCCTGTCCCTCCTCTTTCTCCATCTCCACCTGTCTCCAGATGCTGTTCTGGAGTCGGCTTCAGGCCTCGGGGCCGACCTGCTGGATCTGTACCAGAGGGGGGAGCAGTGTGACATCACCATCCAGGTGGCGGAGCAGGTCTTCTCCTGCCACAGGTAGAGCTTAGTCATCGTAGGTGGTGTGTATGGTCAGAGCATGTTTAATTCAGCAGCTGCATTTATCAGAGGTAAAACACAACAGAGGGCACCCGTGCTGTTGACTCTTCCCAGTGTAGAGCAGTGGTGGAGACAGGTTTCTCCCAGCTCAGGGGAGCAGCCAACCAGCGAGGGCCAGTTCCTCCCCATCACTACTACTTTGTCTCTGTCTGTAGTTTTTAGCAGTAGGAGGGACTAGTGCATTTGTTGGGGCCTATTATCAGCTGCACATTAATACACACTTGGCACGCTGGTAAGTGTTTCTGGCAGCAGGACGGTGTTTGTGGGATTGAGTCAAAATAAACTGCATGATAATGAAGGAACATGTCGCCCAGTGCAACAGTGAGGCTCATTGATGTGTTGGTATAGTTTCTGAACAACAATGGAGCTCTGTGACCGATGACGAAGAAGCTTTGATTCACACACAATATTTATGAGTAGGAACAGTTTATTATTGGTTTTGATCTTTTCTTAAGATTTAGACTGTCACCACCTTTATCCTTTAATGGAGCTAATTAAGTACCATAAACACCTCAGTTGCAGTGTGTCTCAGAATGAAAACACCATCTCCAGAGACCACAGATCACGCACGTAATTTTTTTGTCTTCCTGCTTGTCAGTTCAAAGCCACTTAAATACACACAGGCCAGCCAGATGACATGTGAAATATTAAAGCAGTGGGCGGGTCTGACATGCAACTGCCTGCTTTATTGGGTTTCTAGGGCAATCCTGTGTGCACGGTCTCACTACTTCCGCGCCATGCTGAGCGGGAGTTGGATGGAGAGCTCCAGACAGTGCATCACTCTGCAAGGGTAAGACCGGTGCATCCTCTCGCAGCAGCACATCACAGGAATCAATAATACACCTCCACTCTTGGCCCAACGATTCTCCATCTCATTCCTGAACAACGCGGCTGAATTACTGCATATGCTGCATCAATTATTCAGGCCTCTGAACAGAGGTGGCTCTGTACAGTATGAGGTTTCACTCACAATGCTGTGTTTTAACTCCACATACCCAAACACGCACACACACACACACACACACACACACACACACACACACACACACACACACATACCCAAACACACACACACGCGCACACACGCACACACACACACATACCCAAACACGCGCACACGCGCACACACGCACACACACACACACACACACACACACACATACCCAAACACACAAACACACAAACACACACACACACACACACACATACCCAAACACACACACACACACACACACCCAAACACACACACACACACACACACCCAAACACACACACACACACACACGGCCGCCACCCACTTCCAGTTGAATCTCAAATGGCTCGCTCAGATTTTCACCAAGTGAGGGTGCACATGAACGTCTTCTCATCCTCTGCCAGCCCAAGAGCCCCCACCACCACGCCAACCCCTTCCCCGCCACCCGCAGCCTCCTTTCAGAGCAGCGCAGGCGAACGAAGCCCATTTCTTTCCTCCAGGGAGAGATGTGTCACTCGCCTCAGCATTACCGATCTGAGGGTAACGGGGGAAGACACGGCTGTCAGCACAGAGAGCGGCCGCGTTGATGTGCGGGGGGAAACCTGTGAAGCGGCCCTCGGGCTGCAGTCACATGGACCGAGTGCTGCATGATACTGTGTATGGATTTTGTTTACAGAAATCTCGCTCTCCGTTTGCTTCCCCCCCGCTGGAAAAAATGTGCAGTGTAGGCAGAAAAAAAAGCCTGGATTCACATAGAGAATATTGGGGCTGTGATTGTGACAATTGTACGTCAACTTGAGAAATGTAGCTTGTAAACATTTTTTCTTTAACTGTTTCAGCCTAGGTCCAGATGAGATGGAGATCCTGCTCCAGTTCATGTACGGGGCCATCGTGGATCTGCCGCCAGGAGCCAGTGCCAGGTACTGTCTGTAAACACACACACGTCCAAAGTTAGAACACAGCCCCAGAAAACAGGCTGACCTGCTGTTGTGTCCTGTCCTGCAGTCAGGTGGTGTTGGCAGCAGACATGTTGGGTCTGGAGGGGCTGAAGGACGTGGTGGAGATGGTTCTGACCAGAGACTACTGCCGCTTCTTCCCCAAGGTTATTTACACAGAAGGAAAACTAGCCAACACCTGAAAGGATGGGTTTTATTGGCTTGTTACTTTCCTATATGTCCTGGTTGTGTCAGGTGGTTTCACATATGTAGCATTTATGATTTTTCTATTTCATTTAATTTAACGCTGCACAAATATATAGATGATATTCTCAATATTCACACAAATCCCTTTGAATGTAAAAATTATAAAATCAAAATAAGCCTTTCTTCACATGACATGACGTGTTCTCCTGAACATAAATCAAACTTAAATCAAACTAGACTTGATGGTGAAAAGATTTAACACCTTATGCAGTTAAACTACACCTGCATGTTTTCTGTGTGCTGGAAAATCCTGCACTCACAACTGGCTTGTTGAAGAAAGGTTATTCCCAGTTTGTTTGTTTTTTGTCGGTGTCATATTAAAATTCAGTGTTTGCACAAGTCATCCTGCAATGTTGGGCCACAGAATCAGCTGCAGCACCACAGGAATCTCTGGCTGTGAGTTCCACATTATGAGGTATACAGATTTTAGAATTGGTGAAAGAAAAGAGTGCTGGTGTTGCATCACCACTTGGAATCGACAGATGCTCTGAGTTTAGGACCTGGACTCAGTATGAGGACAGAAGAAGTTGGATCAGCGTGTCCCTGCTTAAAGCCTGATTCCTCACCTGTTAATACAGAGTGCTTGATTGGATCCACAGAACATATACACTCAAATGTGAGGTGTCATATTGCAACCAATTAATTTAAATAGATTCTAAATTACGATCATTTTTCTGCTTTTAAGTTTGCATTTGTGTTTGAGGTGTATCTGTGGAGTATGTGGAGAATCACAGCTGAAAACACCAAGAACAAATCCCATCTTTACTCCTTCAGATTTACACGTGTTGGTTTAGTTTGGTGCCTGCATGCTCACTGTCAACACTGATGTTGTCTCACTCTCATTCTACCATGTGTGAGTTACCCAGCGTCCCATCCTTCAGTCCGGCTGCTGTCGCTCACAGAGCCCTCAGAGCAGCGCTTCCTGACGTTACTGCGTGAATATAAACACCCCTTTTTCTTCCTCCTGGTGTCTGCAGCCTGTCGACGGGGTTCAGAGGACGGTTCTTGAGTGCCTGTCCCTCACACACGCCTTAGGCCTCCAAAACCTGCACGTGCTGTGCAAGAGGTGAGTGTTGGCTGCTTTTCTGTAAATGTTCTACAGCTCGGACATATGAAATACATGATGTAAATATTTGGAAAAGTCAGAACATTTTAATTAAAATTTAGATTTCTGAGGCAGAACTTTGTGCATGATTTGTTTCATAGTGTATCAGAAACATCATATGGACGTGTTAACAGTGTTAGAGACCTGCTTTCATGGCAGGGGGTCTTTTTAATTCAGAACATTCAAATGAAGTGCAACACTTTCCAACCTGTCGCCGTTCTTTCAACTGCGAGTTACATCTGCATCTTGTTGCTTGGTAACCAACATGTGGGTTTATTCCTCTGTGTCACGGAGTAGCCCAGAGTCGGGTTAGTTGTGTAAGGCAGTTTGCTTTAATGTGAATCACAACAGCGCTCTTAATGAGGAAAGTGTGATCAATATTTGCTATAAAAAAAAAATCACACTTATTGACTGATTTTTGTTATTTTTTTTAGCTTAAAAAGGTTGAAATCAAATGAAGCGTCATTCTTCAAAGCCTCTAAAGACACTTGCATATTACATCGCATTGAGAAGCTTGTACACTTTGATCTGCTGAACTGGAAACCTTTAAGCTGTCATGTCTTTAGATTTCTTTTATTACTCTCTCTTCTTTTCATTTGTCCACACAAACTCATCACAGTGACTGTTTTTTCCTCTCCTGTGTCTGATGCGACTGCGAGCTAACTCTTCTGTCGAGCGCTGCAGTGAGGAGGCAAGAAGTGTGCGAATGTAGGTCAGGGGGAAAGGATGTGTTGAGCGAGTCTGTGAGCGGGTTCTGATTTGAAGTGTGTGTGTGTGTGTGTGTGTGTGTGTGTGTGTGTGTGTGTGTGTGTGTGTGTGTGTGTGTGTGTGTGTGTGTGTGTGGACGCGGTCTCACCATGTTGTCTCCGCTGAGTCTGATGAGTCACGCGAGTGTAACGGTGAACGGAGCTGCGCTGCTCTGTGCAGCAGTGCGTTACTGACCTTCTCATCTTCACTCATCCTGTTGTTCCCTTAAGCAAAGCTCTGCCGACCGTCGCTTTAAGCCTCAGAGTCTGAAACTCCTCTGGGTTACACTGCAGAAACACTGTAAGGCCTCCATGAGTTTGTGAATTGACACTGAACTGTCCACTGCTGAAGTGTATTTCCTGTGTTCTGTGTGTTTCCAGGTGGGTTGCTGATCACTTTGTGAAGACGTGGTGTGACAGAAACTTCTCCCTCTTGTCCCCGGAGCTGCACCGAGCCTGTCTCACGGCTGTGACTGACACCATGGTAAGCCCCGCCCCCGCCTCGTCATCAGCCTGACTGTATTTATGTAATTGAACAAATATCATCAACCCGTTCTCCAGCGTTTTTTCCACAGGAAGGAAAATCAAACGTGATCAAATCAAAGATGAGCTTTATTGAATTCTCAGTTATTAATGACAGACTAATTTAGGGATGTGATGTGGTTGTGGACAGATGGGGAGTGATCCTGCCTTGTAATTGATAATTGAATCACGAGCCTGTCTCTCGTCACTACAGAAGAGGTGGTGCACATTCTGCGAGTAAATCAAGACTAATGTACTATTGTTCACTCTTGGCAAGTATTGAGATCCAGAGCTGGCCAAGAAGCATTACACGAGTCGGGAAGTCCCTCCGCTCGCCGCTCGGTCCTGGGCGGGAATAAATGAGTGCTTTTCAATGGGATTGTGTTCATTTGGCTTTGCCTTGTGTTCTCACTTAGACAGATACTTTAGCTGATAGATGTTTCCATTCAGACTGTGCAGAACGCAGTGACCACGCTCTGCGGCTCTGAGCAGCTGCTCGCCAGTCTCCCAGAAGTCAAGTGGGCCCAACAGGTGAGGAGTCTGGCCACAGAGCTGCAGGAGCAGAGCCTCACGGTCATCATCCAGCATCTCCCCAGAGTCATCCACACTCAGGCCTTCCAGGACCTGCGCAGGGTAAGGCGGTGGAGCCGCAGCTCGTGTGTCTCTTTTTACTGTAACGGTCTTCAGAAAACATCCAGCACACACGTGTCATTTCAGAGGGAGGAGTTTACCAGAGAGCCCACGTTGCTGAAGAAGCTGTGCTCGGCCGTCAGAGAAGGCGTGACCGTGGACAACTGCTGCGACCTCTTCGCTGCTGTGTACCATCTGTGTGGAGACGACGTGGAGGACGACAGTCTCCTGGAGCAGAGAGGACAGAAACAACAAGAGGTGAGATGAAGCTGATTCTCTGCTCTGACAGGCGTCATACTGTGAGGCTGTGCTCACATCCAACCTCTGTTCATTTAGTCCTGTTCACCGAGGCCAGCGAGAACGAGTGGTAAATCAAACTGTTTTTCATTTAGCCTCAGTCTCAGTCCAGTGTCTTTGCTAGTTTTTATCATATTTAGTCAACCTCATTCTGAAAATCTGCATGGTTTTAATCAAAGAAAAACTGTTTTAATATCAAAATCAATCAATCTGATGTAGCTATAATTTTTGTCATTTCAGTCAAACATTTGTGTGTAAAGTAAACTTGGCAGGTAAATTACTGCAGAATCCTCTTTTGAGGTCTGTATCGTTGGCAGTTAGTCTTCATCACATATTCCAGTTCATATTGATGGTAATGTGAAGGACAGTAAACACAATCATAAACACATTCTGTTTATGATTGAAAGGTGTGTGACATTCAGCTGATTAGCTCGTTAGTTTTAGACTGAAACTCCTACAGCTGCTGTGAATGAACTTGAATCCCAGCTGAATCATCACCAGCATTTCATGGAGAGGACATACCTGCTCTGCTACAGTTTCAGAACACAGCTTTACCTCTGTCTAAGATCTGTTCTCAGTCTGTCTCCTTTAATCAGACTTACTGTAAAAAACAACTGTTATGTGCTTTTATGCTCTTTATCTTCATGTGCTTTGCTTCATTCTGGATACAGCTTTGGAAGATCAAACATTTACCTGGGGTAAATGTGTGTTTGGGGCTGGTGGGAGTGGGTCAGGTCTGACGCTGCTTGGCTGGTATGAAAGGGTCGACAAGGGTTTTGATAATGGCTGTTGAGTTTCAGTATATTTATGACCTCATGATAGTTGGTGGTGGGGGCTTCTTGGGCTTTCAGTCGTACATGCATTTGATCACTTGAACGTTATTGTCTGCTGTGAGTTGTTGCATTAGTGTTTCACACTTTGGATTTCACTTAGTACAACTGTCAAATTAGGAGAATGACAAAAGAATTGTGTTCTTTTATCTCTGAATTAAGATGAGCTATGATGAGCTCTGCATATTGAATCTGTCTGAAATGAATAAATGAATTCTTCTGTTTTAATCTGGCTGAGTCTTCTGAAATGTGTTTTGTGAACGTCAGTTATCAGTGGACACATATAAAATTTGAAATTAATGTTGACTTCAGAAACGTCCTGCTGTGGTCTGAGTGTAAAGGTCCCCTGTGGAATTTTGTTGAATACAAAGTAAAGCAGTACATTCAGTGTTACTCAGTGTGTGAATCTTTGCTGGTGTTTTGCAGAATATATACCTGTAAATCAGTGGAAATTGAACCATTGACAGGACTGTTTCACCTGCGTGCATGTGCTCGTCCTCGTGCACAAAAACTGCTCTACAGCTCTGCCAGAGGTCAAAACCTCCACAGGTCACCTTCAACAACACATGACACTGATGATGCAGACGCTCCTTTAGCCAATGGGTAACAACATCATCCCTCCAAACTTTCATCAAAACCTCACCTGCAGTGGTTGTTTAGAATTAGTTCAACTTTGATTATAGCAAATTAATCATTTTTCCAACATCAACTCAGTGACATTGTGATTATGTGTTGAGATGTTTACATGTGGTGGTTCAGTATGAGATTGAAACTGTACAGACTCAAGTCGTCTAAGCTGTCTTCAATGCTGGTGAAGAGATTTCTGAATCTACCCAGTCTGTGAAACAGTGAACAGCTGACGGACTAACGAAGCGTTAGCATTGTGTGGGCCGGCTGGATAAGCCTGTGAGATGACTTCCAGGGGAAAGTGACCTGGCTGCACAAGTTAAAGCGCATCACCCCTGTAAATACCGTACAGTATGGCAGAATGGATTAGGCTGAGGGAGACTGTGACGTGTGCCAGCGGCCTTCGCTAAGCCGTGTCTGTTGGTGAGGGGTGTGTGGTTAGTGCAGCGGAGGAGGTGGATGGCTCCTCCCCACCTTCCAGCCCCCGTCTGTATAATCAGGCGTGGAAACAGGAGTATGGGCATCAGCCGCTGACATCACCGATTTCGCTCAAGGGAGCTCAAGTGGATTCTGCAACAGAGACAGAGGGGGAGGGCGGGACCGAGAGAGGGGGAGGCAGGGAGGAGGGAGGGGTATTTGTTGCCATGGCGAAAGGTTCTTCAAGCAGCTGCTGATTCGCTTGTGCTGTAGCGCACCCCTTTCCATTCTTCTCCTCTGCCTCTCTCTCTCTCTCTCTCTCTCCTCGGTGTTACCGCCAGCCGTTCAGGCGAGAGATTTGTACGCTCCGCGCTCGGCTCTGGACCTTCCTGCTTCAGACGTTTTACGCGGTCCGCCACACGCAGGGATGGGAGACCCTGTCTTCCAAGCACAGAGAGAGGATCCTGGCAGGTGAGGAAGGATATCCTTGTTTGGAGTCACACACAGGATCTTCATGCTGCGGCGTGTGTGTGTGTGTGTGTGTGGATGCATGTTTTTTTCCTGCCTAACCCAGCCTGGCGCTGAAGCAGCCGCTCTGCATCACTACAGATGAACCGAAGCCCTCGGAGCATATGCTGCTGGCTGATCTAACACTTAATGGCTTCTTTCTGCACAGCTGTCTGACCTCTGCTAAGCCCTTTATTCTTTGACCTGTTGTTATATTTTTGTGCGTCTTGTGAGCTGCCTTTTTAACTGTCTTGAGCAGATGAGTGGAGACTAACAGGGTAAATGCACCAGACACGCCATGCTTGTTTAAATGGGTGGGAGTGAGAGGCAGGATTCCTCTCTTTGTGGCTCTGCACATGATGAGGAGCCTCCACAAATACAAATATCATGTTGTTTCTTCACTGCCGAGCAAGTAATGTGTTGAAATGCACTGCATGAATAATTTATTTGGCTGGTATCAGTCTGTGCCTATTACTGCTACATTTCTTGCCAGTGTAATCGGATTCCCAGTCTCACATGCAAACATTATAAATGCACTCTAATTATTTCAACTCATTTGCTTTTGATTAAATAAAATAAATCACGAGTCTCTGATTTGTATGAAATAAAGAAACGGTCATGCTTTGTTCGGAGTAGTCCTCGCCAGACATGGCCGACCGATCGATCCATTGATTTAATGTTTGTTTCCTGACGGTCAAACAACCAAAGGGTAAACACAGGGTGTGGAGACGAGAATTTGTGAATGAAAATAATGGCTCCTCTGGCTCACCTAGGCAGCGTGTTGGGGGGGGGAAATGGTGCAGCCCTTTTCATCTGTGCTATGCTTGAATTTGAATAATCTGTTTTGCAGGTGAAATACTAAGTGGCTAATTGATGATCCTGTCTTCCTTTCATCCTGTGTTGACAGATGCTATTGATAAAGGGGACAATCGCAGACTTGGTAAAAAGCCTGTCTTCACTAGCTCACAGGTAATGTCATCCTTCAATGCTGCATTAACATTTGTTCTTTTATTTAAAGTTTAATTCTCGCCACAGAGACAAGAAGCCATTGAAGAGTCGTTTGTCAGTCTGAACTCTGAGCTGATGTTGTGCACTTGTTTGAGCTCAGAGAGACTCGTGTAAGTTTATGTAATCCCTGACGATGATTACAGTCTCTGGCCATCAGAGGCCATATGTCATAAATGCCCCACCCTCCCAGCAGAGAGATCCAGTATGAAATGAACAGCAGCAGAGCCTCTCTAAGCAGATGTATGGCTAAGATAAGCCGGGCTGACGTGATCCGGACGGGGTGGCCGAGGCGTCAGGCATGAGTGGTTAAGAGCAGTGGAGCTCCCGCAGATCTCTCAGAAAGTGATGTGAAGCAGTCATAAGAGGAACTTTGCTGCTCTCTAAGCTTTTTTCTTGCTGATTCTCTGAACCTGCAAGACACAGTTCACTGATGTAATTGTCAATTTTTTACCTTTTCAAACAGCATTTTAAAGTGAAACATATTAGTGTGGATGTTCATTAACATAACAAGACATTAGACTAACAAATCAAACTTAGCTGATTGGACTTTAGAGATCTCAGTAGATGTTGAGGTCATGTTAAACAGCATCTGCTTCTTTGACTTGAGTTTCATGTGACTGCACTCCAGTCTAACAGTTACATGACGAGTGTGTTTTTCTTTCCTCCAGTCAAGGGCTGTAAGATGCCCTTCATCTGCACCTGAGAGTCCTCCTGTGCACAGGACCCGCAGGGCGTCTGAAAACACAGCCTCTCCTTCCCGTAGTGCTGCATCAGCCATGAAGTCTGATGGACTGGGGACAGCCAACAAAACAGGAGATGGTCACGCATCCAAAGCAAAGAACATGAAGAAACCAGGAGACCGGAGCGTAGCAGCAAAAGCAAAGACGGCCTCAGGTGGCGCGCCAGTCGTCAACGGCACGGGAGCTGCGGGGGCCAGGCGGGACGTCGCCAGTGCCAACGGCCCCAGGAGCTCTCATGGGGCTAAAGAGCAGGAAAGGAAGCCAAACCCAGGTGCTCGGCCTAAAACGTCTCCCCCGAGCTGCACATCCACGAGCCAGACAGCGAAGGCTCAGAAGAGTTCGGCAGGAAAGGCAGACGGCGCCGCTGGCACCACCCATCCTCTGCCCAGCGCTTCATCCACATCGGGCAGCGCTTCGCCGGAGAACGGTGCCAGCAGCCCTCGAAACGACAGCCACTCCATCCCAGGTTCACGCTCCTTATTGATCCCTTTACATTTAATCATTGTGACTGACACCAATTACTGTGTAGGACATCAGTGGAGCTGAAGTGTCTGCGAGTCAGCTGCGGGCATGACGCTGCAGCTGAGATACCAAAGAGCCGCCCGGCTAATTAGTATGATGAATGTTGTGCTGTGGCCGAGAGGGATTTTTTGGAAGACAAGGGCAGTGTCATGTATGAATGTTGATTTATGGGGAAACAAAGCGCGCGAGGCCGTCCTTGGCAGCCTGCTGGTGTCAGTGTACAAACTCACAGCAGAGCGGCAGAGGTCAAGGCCCAGTACAGCTGTCACACAGGGAGGGGGGCGGCTGATCACTTTGAGCTTTTGTGCCGAGGATGGTTTTAGGGAGGTGGGGTAATCCTGACTCATATTAGTGTCCACGGCTGAAGTGGGCCTCAGCTGTCTGTCTCCCTGCTGGTACAGGCGCAGCATGTGTCTCTGTACCCCCCCCCCCCCCCACTTTTAGACGTCTGTGATGTGAGCTCACACATTAACAGCACATCACCCAGCCCTACTTTATATCCCTGCTTTATTCCTGAGTAACGTCCTGCTTGATTTTTCTCGAAGCTCTGCCCTGACAAACCTTTATACACGTGGTTCATCTTCTGTGTTTCAGGTGCAAAGCCCAAACAGCAGGCTAAGGCAGTGAACAAATCCCCACTGACAAAACCTCCTCACAAATCAGACACAGCAAAGACCAGCAGGTGAGTTTAACCTCTCTCCCTTCTCATCACTCTATTCATTGAAATGCAAGGTGTAACATAGATTCATGTCCATGTCAGCTTCCTTTCGGTGCCGTTTTACTGTTCAGTGCCTTGAAAAATGGAACTCAAGTGAAGTTTCTGGAGATTCAGGGATCATGTCAACAATCCAACAAGTATTTTAATTTATAATATTTAATAATACTCAAATGACTGATTTGAAATATTTCTCATTTCTGAGACAGATGAACTGACTTTGGCGTACCACCTGGCCTCTGCCTGCCATCCACCAGTGTAGCAGTATATGTTTTATGTCAGTCCTGCCTAGCCCTTAGTGCCAGTGGAAAAGCTTGTGTTACAGTAGCCACATGTAGCATATAAGAACTCATATGATGGATAAGAGCCTGGAACCTGATGCAGAACACTGAAGATTATACAAAGATGATTGAGAGAGACAGATCATGAGAATCCAAATCCTGACATGTAGCTGATCAGTTTCCAGACAGATTATCAAAAAACATATTTGTCAGTTGTCAATCGCACAGTCACCTACAATGAAATAAGAAAATATGTTTGAACTAAAGCAAGTGTTTTACTGTTTGTATTAGGTTACATTGCAACATGTACAGCTGCAGTTTGAGCTTGAGTTTAGTCTGAACAAGTGCTGTGCAGCCTCCCTGCAGTTTTAACAGGAACAGACTAAATTGTAATATGAGCTCAACACCAATACATCCAGCCTCCATTAGTTTAAAGTGTTCAGGGGAACCAAACAAACATACCTGAGACTCAGCGCTCAGTCGTGTAAATGTAGGGCGAATGAGATGGGTGTCGCAGTACATTCTCACCTTGTTGTTTTTTTAGGCCACATGTGGCTGTCAGGAGGATAAAAGCAGCTGCGTGGTGCTTTCTGACAGGTCTCTTATCTGCCCTTCAAAGGTGTTTAAAAATAACTGTTTTACAATCAGCATCATCCAAACTCCATCTGTCCTGGAAGCACATTAATATTTAATAGTCTCCCTGGAAAGCAACCATGTAAGTTTGCCAATAAATAGCTGGTAGCCTAATGTCTTGGTTGTCTCTTTGGATTGGATTCTTTTGGAACAGATGGCTCAGTAACAGTTTATTTATTTAGTATCTAAAATTTATATTTCTAGATTTTGGTGCTCCATCCTGCTGAAGGTAGCTCTGTAATTCAGTCTGGGAGAGCAGGTAACACTGAGCTCTAAAAACAGGTGACAGAACTATTTTTTACATTATGTATTTTTTAGACCTAATCAATAATATTATGAACTATTGTGCCAATCTATAGTAGATCCTGTACTGAGTAAAGTCCCTCTCTATAATGAAAATCAACGTTGGGCTCAGAGCAGAGCTGTGAAAATGTGCTCTCTTCTTCCTAAAGTTAGATTTTGTTAAAAACCAGGGATGAACATCCTTCACAAGGACACAAGGAACAACTTGAAATTCTTGGCATTGATATTCAGCTCACGCCTCAGAAGCTTGACCTTGACTAAATGGGAGAAAAGACTTTGCTGCCCCCCACTGGTGTGAAATATGAATTCATGATCTCTGCAGCTCTTCTCATAAATATTTTTAATGATGACGTGAGTCAGAGGTATGAATTAATCAGGATATTGTGGTGAAAACGTTTGTGGTCACGTTGATGTTTTATGGGTTTTTTTTGTCTGCTTCACAGTCCAACCAATAAGTCAAGTATGAGAGAAAGTGGCAAAGCAAAGACTGGTGCAGCAGAGAAAGCGTCTGGAGCGACAGCAGCGAGAGCAGACACCAAGGGCAGAGGCACACCCGACCACCATGGTGAGCTGCTCGGCCTGGATTTAACTGTCTGTCAGTTTACTGTAGCAATGTGCTAATCCTCTGCTCTGTCTTTGGTCTAGTCTCCAAACATGGATCCTCCATGAAAAAGCCAGCTTCCCCCAGGAAAGAAGACAGCAAGGACGGGTCAAAATCCTCAGCAGCAGACAAAGCTGCCAGCGAAGCTCTGAAAAAGAAGATCACAAAACCTGTTTCAGCAACTGGAGCCTCTGCGAAATCCAGTACTAAACCAGCGAAAGCCTCGGCGCCCTCCTCCAAGCAGTCTTCTGTAGTAGCTGCCAAATCTGGACCAAAGCCAAAAAGTACTACTGAATTATCTATGGACAAAGCTCCTCTCAAATCTGGAGGCACTTCCAAAACCTCAGCTGCTGCTGCTTCCAAGAAATCTGGAACCAAAGGAAAAGAGACAGCGAACAGTAAAAACTCAGATTGTAAAACTGAGCTCGCTCCGACTGAAAACTCTGGTGATGTAGCGGTGCATAAAGATAGCACAGAGGTAGCGCTGTCTGAGCAGCCAACGAGCCAGGGAGGGCGGGATCCACTCAGCCTTCAGGTGGAATCAAGCCCAAAGCAGAATCTCCCCAACACTGAAATACAGTCAGGAAACAGTGCCGGTGCAGCTGATGAGAGCAGTGTGACACCAGCTGCTAACAACCTCCCTCACATCAGATCTGCTAATGCAGGCAAACAGTCCTCGAGCAGCGTCATCCCGGCTCACGTCAGCGGGGGGCAGAGTCACGAGCTCAGCGCCCCCAATTCTCCCAGAGACACTGAACGGCCCATAGACACCCCCTGCAGCGTGGGAAGCACCGACACTCCCTTAGAGGACTCCTGGAGCGGCATCCACCATCAGGTCAGCCCGGAGTCCGAGAGCGCCAGCACGCACACCACCTCCTCTGACGACATCAAGCCGCGCTCGGAGGACTACGACGCCGGAGGCTCGCAGGACGACGACTGCTCCAACGACAGGGGCGTTTCCAAGTGCGGCACCATGCGCTGCCACGACTTCCTGGGCCGCAGCAGTAGCGACACGAGCACCCCAGAGGAGCTAAAGATGTACGAGGGCGGGGCGGGGCTGAGGGTGGAGGTGCGTCTGCGTGGGCGAGAAGCAGAGACCACCAGCGAGGAAGAGGGAGTGAGGCAGCGTCCTCGCTCCTGGTTGCAAAGAGACGAGGTTCCTGTGGAGGAGGAGCACTCGGAGGTGGAGACCACTGTGACGGTGAAGAGCGTGCCCGACCACCAGCTCTTCTCCTCAGAGGAGGAGGAGGAGGAGGAAGACGAGGATGAAGAGGCGACAGAGGATGAGCGGTCTGAAGTTGAGGTGATTCCTGGTCAGGCGCCGCCGCAGCCGACTGAACCCTCGCCACATTTTCAGGGGATTGTCAACTTGGCCTTCGATGATGACGGCGTGGACCAGGAGAACGACCAGCCCGACTACCAGTCCACTTCCAACTTCCGTCGCTCAGTGTTGCTGTCTGTCGACGAGTGCGAGGAGCTGGGCTCAGAAGAGGGCGGCGTCCAAACTCCGCCCCAGCATCCTGACGACGCTGTGACTCCCTGTGATGTGTTCGAGTCTGACGGCACAGTCACAGGTGAGCAGCAGAACCACCTGCCCTGCCGCCTTGAAAATGCAGGTATGAAGCACAAAGAGCACGACGAGGACCAGGAAGAGAAATCCTCCATATTCCTGACAGAGATCCAGGAGCCCGTGCAGGAGGAGAGCAACCACATCCAGGTGGACGGAGTGAAGTCCGGCGGCCCTCCCCTGGATGCCGACACTAAAGACCTCCCTCCCCAGGAGCGCCCGTGCCACCTGGATCTGCGGCACACTGAACACTACAACGGAGGGCTGCGCAAAAACCCCTCAGACAGCAAGAAAGCTGATTTACATCTAGACTTAAATGAGCCTCAGCTGACAGGGGACTCTCCTGTACATGCTGCACACTCTCCAGCAGGTAATGTATGATCTACGGACTCTTCCTAGACCCCAAATCTGAACCCATCTCTTTTCCCGTAACTCTGTCAGTGAAGGTGTAGTTCCTCCCTGCAAGATTCATTCTCCTCTGCTCTGAACCTACATCCAACATGCACCTATCCCTCTGTCACACAAAAGGATATCATTCAGCAAACTAGTTTAGCAACTAGTTATAAATAAAGTTCAAATTCAAATGAAATCAGTGGTGATCATATCTTCATAGCTGAAAGCTTCCTCTCATTTCGACCCATTGATTGTTGTAGCTGTTGTAAATTTGAATTTGCAACGTCAATATCCTTTTAAAGATGGAGATCGGTCTCATCGTAACAAGCAGCCTAAAGTGTACATTTTAAACAACTGAACTACCTTTAGTCAGAGGCGGTAACTCAGTTTACACAACAACAGGGGAAAGCAGTGTATTCTTCACTAAGACTGATCAAAGAATTGTATTTGTCAAAAAGAATCTTGCCTTGTGACAAGGCCTGTGACATAAGTATATAAATGCACTTTTATGTACATAAAGATAAGATTTTTTGATTATTTTTGTCATTTCTTTTATGCAGTGGAGCAGTCGTTGGCCTTTTGAAGCCATAGATAATTTGACATATTTGAAGGTGCGATATTATAACATTTTAACTTCAACAGGTCGTCGCCAAATTAATCAGTTTTCAGGTATAATTACTATTATGATTAGACCATTATGGAGATAAAGTTATGTCACGACACTGATAGTGATAGAAGTAATACATTATGTTTTATGAACATTAGACTACATTTCCCACAAACCACATATTGTTTTAAAAGATGTTACTACATATTTCCTTCTTTTTACTCCATTAACGTTGCTTTTTCTTGAGCTTTATTGTGAAGGATACACACATTTGGCTTCTTCATTCATTACACCTTTGCCATTTTTGAGAAACACAACCTTTTGGCTCCATAAGCTCTAAGCACAAACCAACCTGTTCCTCGTGGTTCACAGTGACCTCTCAATGATGGTTGTTTTCAGTATTTATACTCAAATTAATAAAAAAAAAAAAAGATGTGTTGATGTCAAAATGCTATAAGCAGCACCTTTAAAATTTCTGTTCAGGTAAATTTGCAAGCAAATAAGGATTTTTTTTCAAGCCTCTGTAGAGTGAAGCCACTGCTTCTCAGAAACGTGTGTTATACTGGGAAACTTTTCCCTTGCATCTCCTCGCTGTTTCTTTTTATTTGAGAATGTTCCTGATTTTTTTTTTTTTTTGTTCGTTGTTGTTTTCTATTTTTGCACTGCACACATGCATGCCACTATTGAAATTAATTTGTCATCCCCCTGTACCATCCATCATTTTTATGTTTTTTTTCCCATCATCCATCACCTTTTGTCGGACCCAGTAGACTTTGTGTCTAGATACGTAGACGAAACTGTGTTTTGTTGTCTGAAAGCTTTGGTTCAGTAGGTTTGTGTAGTGTCAGTAGCCTCCTCTGTAAAGTATGTGACATGTCTGTAGAGCAGCTGTCATGGTTCTGCCATGTCTCTCTTTCTTCACTCTCACATTCAGAACAGTCAACCCCGCTGCACCATCACTGATGCAAACATGTAAATGATTTTGTTTTCAAGACCAAACAGTGATCAGTCACTTCATCTTTTACCTTTTTGAAATTGTTAAAAATATAAAAAAAAACCACAAAGAATGTCAAAAGAAACTGGGTGGTGTGCCATCGTTTGTGCTGCTAAGTGAAGCACTGTTTGCTTGCATTTTAGGTTTTTGTGACAGTATTTAAGTCTGTTTCATGAGGTCTGCTCGTTCAAAGACCTGCACGTAAATCTCCAAACATATCACTGTTACTTACTGACCAATGCAACGTTCACCGGTGCTGGCAATGCATGGCTTACTTTGTTTGAACAGGTGGATAAAGAGATGCATTCAGAAAAGCCTTCCTCTGTGCATTACCTTTAAGGCAACTGTACCCTTGACGGCCATATCTGAAGCAGCTGGTGAATTCTGACTTAATGAATTTAAAATTGGTTTTGGAGACCGTACTGCCATGTGACTGACCAACATGTGACCATCAGTGTCACTGCTTCTCCACTCTGCTGTTCTCACCAGCTTCACTATGGGGTTTCTTTGAAAGGACACAGTTGCATTAAGGGTAAACTTTCAGTAATCAGTGTTTGATTGTAGTGGACAGCCGCTAGTCTCTGAAATGAAAACAGAACTGAAGGAGAATACCAGTTTGTCATTTTGCAGTATTGTCAATTGTTTTTAGGGGACAATGGTTGTGACAGATTGGATCAAACCTGCAAACATGACCGTCGACCATCCAAAGCCCTCTCTCCCATTTACGAGATGGATGTGGGAGAAGCCTTTGAGCACTGCTCGGACAAGGACAGGAATGTTAGACTGAAGGCAGAGGAAGAGAAGCAAAGAGGGGCGGCTGACAAAAGCAGCGAGTTTGCAGAGCGGGACTGGAGCCTGCTCAGGCAGCTCCTCTCAGACCACGAGTCCAATCTGGGCGTCATAAACCCCGTCCCCGAGGAGCTCAACCTGGCCCAGTACCTTATCAAGCAGACACTGTCGCTGTCACGTGACTGCCTGGACTCGCAGAGCTTCCTGTCCCCCGAGAAGGAGACCTTCAAACGCTGGGCGGAGCTCATCTCGCCCATGGAGGACTCCTCCACCAGCATCACAGTGACCAGCTTCTCCCCAGAAGACGCTGCATCTCCACAGGGGGAGTGGACCATCGTGGAACTGGAAACACATCACTGACTGCACAGAGGAGAGCCTGCCGGACAGTCCACGCCTCCTCTATCAACGTCTTTACATCAAGTTTGTCTTAATTTATTATAATTTATAAAACTCATTCTGTCTCTCTCTTTTTGGACATTTCTTGTTTTCTGGACTCTGCAGAACTCTGGACTTTGCAGCAGCTTGTTTGCATTCCCCCGCTACGCCCTCTGGACTGTTTCTTGACACAAATGGGCTGTTATGCATGCTGATATTTTTGTATGTTTGACTGGTAAATTGATGTTGCTTCGAAGCTCTAGAAAAGAATAGAGTAAGGGAAAAAAAATAAATTTCTTTCTCATGGCAGTCTTCTGATGATACGGTTGACTGGAGTTTCTTAAAGAAGGATCATATCGGCCTACTGGCTTGCATTTAATGTCATATTGAAAATAAAGATTTGTGTTTCTGGAAAAAATTAAAAGCTTTCCTCACTGTCAAACCCTGGAGTGATTATTTGTTTGGACATGTTGTGAACAGATTCATGTGCAATTTATTCCTTTTTTGTAGTTTAGTAATTTTATCCATATTACCTCTTGGCTATTTTAACACCTTTCACTCAGCAGTTTGATGTGTCATAGCAGGAAAAGCACAGGTGTACTAATTATCATCATTAACACCTGTGCTTATTCAGCTATAATTAAAATATCTGTGTCAAAGGTTTAGTTATAACAAGTGCAATGATATTTTATCATACAGTGCAACAGCTGCTCTAAATATAAATAAATAAATAAATAAAATACTAGTGAAAACAAAAAAACAAGAGTAAAAGGTTTTATTCCAGGCTTTTACTATTGTTTTTAGCCACAAACACAGTAGAACAGTAGTAAATGGTTTAGAGCGACACAACAGCGTCCTCTGGTGGCCGTACGTTAATATGACGCTTACCTGACAGTCGCGTGCGTTCAGTGAACCGTTGCGGCTGCGGCTCGTTTAAATGAACCGAGAGGGCAACATTGATTCAACAAGCGGAATTAGTTTGTGTCATTATTAGTATTAAATTAGACAATGGCGACATGCGAAGAAACGACTCCTCGGTGGAAAACGACAATAATCATCAGCTCATCGCTTCAGGTAAAGTTTTTATTCTTTGAACTGTGTTTTTGTGTTTAAATGAGCGAAGAATATGTGTTAGCTGTTAGCATGAAGCTAACACACTAACAAACAGCAAACTGTGTTCTAATAATAACGCCTTATAAAATATTACTCATTCGACCACATCTGACTTTTAACCACTTTTATATATTAATTGAATTGTCTGTATTTGTTTTACCAGAATCATGATGTAAACAAGTTGTTATGCATGAAGCAGCACAGGATCAGATTTTCAGACAGCATCGAGTCTGGATCCTTTATTTTTCCTCTGTCAGGTAAATCTGCTCTGTTTTCACCTGTTAGACAACATGTTAACCATTAACTCTGGAAAATTAGTTAAAAAAAAAAAACAAAAACAAAAAAAACCTGCCTTCCATTTTTAAACTTAGTAGACAACATTAATTTAGCACAAACACATTAACTTAGTTCTTAATTAGCTGCTGTTGGATCCAGAAAACACAAACCACAATTACTCTCGAGCCTCATCTGTGTTTCTGTATCTATAAACCTATTTGTTTGTTTATGAGTTTGACATGAATGTGTCCTTTCTGACTCACCTGTCTAGGTACTGCATTTCTGTTGGTGGACCCCCAGGACCATCCAGGGGGCTTTGAGGAGTCTGGACTCATTGAGAGGATCGAGACGTTTGTTCAGCTCCACAGGAACAGCTTTCTGCTTCTGTTTGCCCCCTTTAATGGGAGGAAGGAATTGGAACTCTTGTCTGTGATTCAACACAGGTAAATAAATCACTGGATTATGTCTTTAACAGTTTTGCTTGACTGACATTAATCCAGGATTGTGTTTACATTGTGATTCTCAGATTTCTTTTATTTGTCCAGTTCTACCTCTAATAATGGAGGAATTCTGTTTCTCAGATTCTTTGGCAGCAACCTCAGGATCCTGCCTGTGAGAAACAATGCTGAGATTGTCCAAGGAATGTTGACCATTGCCAAGGTAAAGATGGAAGCAAAAGTTATTTTGTAATTCTTGGTAATAAAATGCTTTTGTTCCCTTGTGATGTCGTGAAGTAAGCCGAGGCTCGTTTGTCCGCAGGCCACCAGTAAGCCTCATGCAGACAGTATCTGCCACCGGATGTCTCTGGCCCTGGCTCAGGTCGTGGAAAGCAGTCCTGTGTGGGAGATGCTCAGAGACATTCTGTGAAGCTCAGCAGGTGATTCAGCATGTTTTCACACACACCTCTGATGTTTTACTTGATGCTAAACCAGAACAAGCTGTGATTATATAGCAAGCAAAGGTAAAAGATGTGTTTCAATATTCAAAACTTTATTCAAAGCGTTTCTTTATTTAATAAGTCAAACAATGCAAATCAAATATAACAGCATTTAGAAAAATAACCCTTTGGCACAAGGGGCCTTGGTTTAGCTTGCGATCCTCAGCTTCTCCTCTGTGATCTCTTCAATACGGACAATAAGACTCTCCATCAGGTCAAATGTCACCAAAGCACTCTGCAACACCTGAGACACATGAGAATTGTCAGCTGCTGGTTCTCTAGAGGCCAAAACCAAACTGGTATTTGACAGGAAAGAAAGCTTCTGTACCTGGTGCTGGACCTCTGGGGACATATCGGACACTTTCTCGTGTTTCACCGTTATGCTTCTGACCGGCCTGGAGGATCTAGCAGCGTCTCTGGCCTCTGGAGAGGAAACAGAAAGAAAACATTATTGTAGGATGTGCAGCGTTGTTTTAATGTCATTTAGTTCCACAGATTAGTCGCTGATGCCCACCTTTCACTTTCAGCTTTTGATCCTCCCTCAGCGCCTTCAGTTCAGCTGAATAATAGCCTCTTGATATGCTGATACACACACGCAGCTTTTTGAGGTACTCGTCTTTGATCCTGCACAGCTCTTCCCACACATCTGTCTGAAGGTAGGAGGAGGAGGAGATCGTCAGATTTCTGCGTTAACCAGGCTGGATGGCAGAAAAGCAGGGAAAGTGTTGAATCAGACTGACTCACTGTGCTCCTCAGTTCTTTGTCTCTGATCAGGAGGTAGCGGAGGAGATTCAGACTCTCCATTATCCTGGATGAACAGAGGCAGGGCATTGCTGAATGGTCACATTTACAGACAAGACGTTCTGTAGTTCATATGTCACATGTTGTTTTACAGTGTTGTAGACACAGTTTTCCATTCGGTTTCTAAAGGACTTTTCCCAGACTGCATTACCTCCAGGCTGCAAAGATTTGTGGCAAGATTTGGAAAATACTAAATACAATACACAATCTGTCGTTAGTGGACTCGACAACTTTGCACTGTCTCAGAAATTTTCTGCATGGTGTTTCATACAAGGTTCATGTAGTCTTGTGTAGAGTATTAGTTGGCTCTTGTTCTGTGTGGCACCATGAGCCTGGAGGAACCTTGTTTGGTTATATTGTACTAGCTGTATATGGTTGAAAATAAAGTCAGTCTACCGTCCAAAAATACCAAATGAGCAGGCCTGTCTGAGTGTTATACCACTGTTCATGTTACTCACCTGTCCATACTGTTCAGCAAGTCAGTGTCAGCACCTTGTGGCAAACACAACACCAGCCCCAGCAGAGAAAGAAGCTCCCCGCCCAGGAACCATTTATTGGCTTTCCCCGGCTGCAGGAGAGTAAAGACAGAGATACAGTCACCTGAGTCTTCAGGACTGAGGTCAAATTATCGAGGTTCGAATTATCAAACAACCTAGTAATGTGTTGTTTGAAAGTCCAAATCTTTCGTCTTTAATCTCACCTCCATAGAAAATTCCACTTGGTTCCTGATGTTCTTCACTATGTAGCTCTCTACTCCTGCGTGGCTGCTGGTTTTTAACATGCACCTGCAACAGAAGATGATTTTTGTCAATGGAATTCAGATCAGATTAAGATGCAGCTGCAGACAATACTAAAAGAATGTAGCAAGAAAAATTACTGTGACTAAATCGAGATAGATACAGCTCATTTTCAGTCAAATGAATTTCAACAGAATCTGCGTCTATCTTTGGGTCGGCTGCTCCCCTTTGTGGGGGTATGGCAGTTTTCTTTGGCAGGGGTTAAGCTAACATGAAAAGCAGCAGTTGAGGATCTAAGGGCTCTAAGGGTGACGTTCCTCATCATGTCATCAACTTTCATCTCTGATGATTCTCTCACCTGAAAAACTTGTGCTTTGCCTCAGTATCTAATTTGTTAATGAAGAGCTGGAAAACCCGGAGGCCCGATTCTCTCTGGGGAGGCAGCGATCACAGGACAGAAAGATCCATTCAGTTTCACAGAGTCGCACATTTAGAATATGTTCCCATCATCAAAACGTTGTTTACTCACCAAATGCTGCATTGGACAGTCAGTCAGAACTTTCCGCAGGTTCTGTGAATTTCAGAGTCACTGATTGGTCAAAGTTCTCCTGAATCAGACTGGCCCACAGTGTTTACTCATATTTTGGTCAGAATAATATTACGATCATATTTTAAAATGTTTAAGCCTGATTCTACAACTCGTCCTCAGTTTACATCCAGATGAAGTCCTGCAGATAAACAGCTAATTTGTGACATGTGACAGTAAAATTCCTAATGCAGCTCCTGACGCTCGTCCTACCTGTGGTACACTGTAGAAGCTCTTCAGTCCCAGTAGACTCACTGGGAGGCTGTTGTCCTGCACGCTCTCCAAGCTTTTTGCGTACAGCGCCTGAGGGAGGATACACAATTATGTCCAAGAAAAATGAACTCACTCTTCTGTGTGTCTGATCTTCTAAGAATGTTTCTGAATGCTGATGTGGTCTCACCAGTCCTTTGAGCAGGTGGGATTCCTTTTTGCTGTCAAACCAACGAGATTGTAAACATGAAGAAATCAGTCATTTTAAAAGCAGAGTTATATTCAGCTCTTGTGTTGACACAGACCTGCTGAGCAGTTGGTTGATGTGTTCCATGTTGCACTGAAGAACAAACACAGGACTGAAAGAGCAGGAAACACAATGTGAACACCACCTTCTCTGTGTGTTGGTGAATGTGCATCATCATGACTTTTCATCTCACCTGAACACTGCTGGAAAGCTGTCCATGCTGATGAGCTGCACGAACAGGAGATAAGCCAGACAAGCCGCTGCCTCCTTGGACAGACTGTTGTCGCTGCTTTTCTTCAGAGAGCTGAAGAACAGGAGCTCTGAGAGAGACTCTTGGATCGCAGGCAGCGTGACCTGATGCACAATAATGAAATCACATTGAAACATCGTCCGTCGTTCCACTGCTTTCGCACTGATAGAAAAGGAAGAAAAACTTGCCACTATCTCTGTTGCAAAGATCCACAGTGATGATTTCCTGTCTCGGTTCAGTTCGGCCTCGAGCAGAGGATCCTTCAAGCTCCTCATGCAGCTGCAGATCAGAACCAAACCTTTACAACTGGTGCAAGATTATTTTTTTCGAAAATGAAAAGTAGTGTGAAAAGTGTCCAATATATTTTATAATCAACTGTCCAACTTTAAATCTTATCGTTTTGTAAAACTAAAATATCATTTATTTATCTTCTTTACTGCAGCAAGATCATGATCATCGTGATAAATTCAATATCTCATAATTTAACCAAACTTAGAAACAGACACCTACAACTTGAGAAGCTCAGTCCTCAGCTCCTCATCCTCAGAGGTGGTCACACATTTCCCATTTTTCCTCGTCACCTCCTCTACGAACGGCCTGGTGAACGCGGCCAGGGCGCCGCAGCAGCGACACAGGCCGAACTCGTCGGCCTCCTCCTGCTGCTGCGTGAAAGGAACAGGCAGCCGGGACAGCTGCGTCTGCAGGGCGCTCAGAGCCAAACCCACACAGGAGGCCTTTCTGTCCTCCAGGCACAGCAGCACTGAGTGAGACACACGGCTGTTGTTAGCATGGACGTACAGCAGGGGGAGCCAAATACCACTTTTTTAACCTACAGTAAAAGGTCCATGAATCAACTGGAGGGAGGAAATAGTGATAAAGATCTGACTCTTTGCATTGTGTTTGATGCTTTTTTCTCTCTGCTGGTTGAGGATGTGTGACGTTGCATCAAGAGCTGTGTTACCTGTTTGAAGATGTGGAATAAGGACTAAGATGGTCTCAGAAATGGCGCCTGGGTCAATGTCTTCAGTTACTTCCAACAAGCTGTGCAGGAGTTCATCTGGGCTGCACGTCTAGACGACAGAACAGACATTTAGCTGAGCATGATGGGAAGCGTGTCTGATTATATAGGTGGATTGTTTGCACCTACCCTGGTCAGATGTGAGATGGCAGCCTGACAGTGATCGAGACTCTTCTCTTTTTTAACTGCTTCCTTTACGAGAGGTACCGTGAGAACACAGCCCATAGACTTCACAATCCCCTAAGAGCAAGAGAGAACAAACGAGTTCATCAGTCACCAGAGGAGCTGAGATGTTACTGAAGATCTGCCGGGCCCTTCCTTTCCATTTGCATGTGTTGCTACACAAACAGGTGCATGCAACACAACTGCAGTTTCACACTTGCTTTGCATTCGAACAGGTCATCTCACACACTCTTCAAGTGTGATCTGACGAACTGAAAAAAAAAAAAAAAAAAAAAAAAAAAAAAGCATCATCGCGTGTGGCAGCAGGGCGGGTACGGGCATCTTCAAGGTGGCAGAGCTGAGCCAAAGCCAGAAAATGCAACGCCTACAATTAACTGATGTAGATGTGAAACATGATCAGGATGTTTGCTGCATCTGTTCGACGGCTGGTGAGGTCGTGGGTGATACTTCTTACTTTACCTTAATCACCTTCCAAAAAGTTGCCAGGACAGAATAATGGTGCTAATTATTGCTGCATTTAACCCAAAGTAAGTATTGATTCAATGCACATTAGTATATTTTATATTCACTGACTGACTGAATCACTCTCTAGGTTACATCAATTACAGTTAGAATTAAAACAATGTTTTCAATAGAAATGAATGATTTTTTTATGAGCAAAATCCCGTCACTAGTAATGCATGATATAGATGCATTGCTCCTGTATCTTCCTCCATGTCCAGGTTTTTTTCTTCATGTCGATGTTTAACGCCGCGAATTTCTCATTTGATCATCAATCGTTTGAATCCCTCGAGATGGTTTTGGCCTCAGAAAGAGGACGGAATAAGAAATGCTTCTAAAAGTAGCTGCGTGGAGAGATGGGACGGCCAAGGGCACTTAGAGGAGCGTATTGAAGGTTTGTCAGTGGAGCGAGAAATCTGACTGAATGTCTGCTTGTTTCCTCCCCACACCTCCAGGTCAGGAGGCCGACAGGCAGAGTAGTGGCTGCATGTTGGTGTTGAGCATGGCTGGGCAGCAGAGAGGTGGCTGCTGCCGCTCCGGAGGCTTCAGTGTGACTGTGCTTTTAGTGCTGTATGACAGATTAACACCGTCAGTCTGGTGTCACTTCCTCTCTGTAAGGTGTGACTACAACTAGAATAGCGGATGGAGCAGATCTGTCAGTCGTGTTGGTGGTGGAGGAGAAATACCTGGTTCTTCTCATCCTGGAGGAATTTCAGTAGTTGTTCGCTGTCGTGCTCGGTGAGACAAGCAGATCCCAAGCTCCTGAAGTGCTGGTAGTCCTCTGGTGTCAAATCTTCCTCTGGAGTGTCTCGCTGAACACAGGGTGGAAGCAGAACTTATAATCAGAGGCCTGCAGATTTTCACTCAGAATAAACCACAAGAAACACATATGTAATGAAATAGATATTAGTGCTGACTTACCCATCTCTGGATTGCATCATTCACCTGATCTTCGTTCATCGTCAGTGTCTCCTCGGGCCTCACAGACAATCCTATTATCAATGTGTCTTTATTCTCAACTGGCCACAATAGACGACGCTGTAGCAGCTCTAAGAGTCAGTATCAGACTGACCAAGTGTGTAGCTCTGGTCTCGAGGGAGAGGGAGATCCACTCTGTGAGGAACATAAACCTCTTATCTCCCTTTGTGCTCGACGTGTAATAGGATTAAACCAGAGCTCTTGTGTGTGGTCACAGAAAATGTGGAAGCGTCTGGAAGGATCCGGTCGTGTAACACTTTCAGTTCTGTTAAATAAATAGTGCAGAAGTGGTCGCACTTTGGAACGGCTCTGAATATCACACCGGGGTCTCCTGGGTAAAAAAAAAGTTTTGTAATCCAGACCACTGAACATGTTCGTGCTCATCCATCACGCTCCGCCGCCCACTCCCACGTCCACTCGCTGAGATATTTGCCTAATTTCCTGCGCTGTAGGTGGGGATATGCCACAAACACGGGCTCTGAGTAAAATAGCAACAACAGTCCTTTTTATCATTTTGCTGAGAGCACATGTGAGGCACGTGCTTAGGTAGCATTTTTTAAAGTTTTAGTACAAATTGTGAATTTCCCCACTGTGGGATGAATAAAGGCTTATCTTATCTTAAATCACTGTTCAAGGTGTGTTTATGTCTTATAGGTTGTTGAATTGTGTATTTTCAGCAGCTGTTGGTTCCCATTCATTTTATTTAAATCAAATTGTACAGACTTTAAAGTTGTTGTTGCTGTGGTAGTTACAGTGTGTAGATGGATTGATGACTATTTGGACACAACAGGTTTTAAGTTAGATAAATAGCAGACATGATGTTCACTGTCGATCTAAAGCAAGCTTCAAGAAATTAAAAGAAAGCAATCAAAAAGCTCTTAAACGCTACACTCCGTCGCTGGTTTATAAGGCGCAGCTAGTTAAAATTAAAATACTGTCCTAAGTTTGCTTGTGCTGTTAAATTCTATCAAGCCATAATTCACTATTTCTATCAGTGAAGGGAAGTTAAGAAAATGTGTGTGAAGTATATGACTTGGAAAACAGTCAACAGTAATGTAATGCACTGTGATTTGTAGTTATTGCACTAAACTGACATGTTCCTCAGAATTTGATTTAATGACAGGTGAAACATTTGTTCACTTCTCTGACATGAGCAGGTCTGAGTGAACTCACATCATGTTAGACAAATAAATCCACCTGTGACACGTGTGCGATGCTCCAGACTTGTCCTCTATAATTAAATGGAAGAGGCTGTTGTGCAGAGAAGCAGCGTGGATTAAGAATGCCTTTCCATGATTGCTTAATGACAACATATTGCTCCTCTGTGCAAACACAAAGGCTTCAAAGGCTCCGATCATCGCCCCCTCCTCCCCCCCAGTCAGCCTGCGTGTGGAGTATAATAGAAGTACAATCACTGACTTCCTGCTCTACCCAGACAGCTTCAGCAAAGGAGCAGCTCCAGTCCTGATTTCACATGAATAGGAGCTGTTTGAACGGTCGGATTTAGCCGACATCTGCCGCTCACGTTTGCTCTCTGTATTGCTGTGTGGTGAAAGCCTCAGACAAAAGCCACAAAGCAAACACGGCGCAGACTGCTGCTCGAGCCGTGTTTGTCACTGATTTTGTCCTCAGTAATTGCTGGTTGATGAGGGTTTATTTTGACAGGGTGCAGGAAATACGAAAGTAAATAACATCTGGGATCAGTGTGTTTGTGATATTGCTTGTGTCTTCTTCAGTCGCTGAAGTGCAGCAGATCTTCTAATACGTCAGATCAAATTAAGGCTCTTGTAATTATTTCAATTAAGTTAATTAAAACTGTCTGCTGACTTATGAAGAAACCAGAAAAAAATAGTAAGTGGGCTTTGAGTTTTTTAAACCGTGCTGTCTCCATCATCAAGAATCAACTGTCACACTTTCTGCTTAATTTATATTTTTTATTTGAAAGCAGCCACATAAAGAGGATCTCGAGTTTTGACTTAAATGTTCACTGTAATCAATAAGTTATAGTTTTATAGTCATTGGTATAAATTACAAAAAAATGGCAGGAAAAAAGTGAAAATTAGTTCGACTTCACCCTGAAACTCACAGCTCCATATTTAATCCCATCGGCCACTTAATTTGTTGATTGTGATTTTTCAGCACAAACAGTCCAGATGAGCCCTGATGAGTGAGTGGAAGCAGTGATCACTTTCCAACTCAGGAGGGCGCTGTTTGTCTGGAGGGCCTTGTCTGTGACGGTAGAAGAAATCTATGGATTCAACACCTTGTGGAAACAGAGGTGGAAGAGGTGTTTCAATTTTATACATTAGTAGAAATACCACAATGTAAAAAAGTAATAGCCTGAAATGTTATGAACAAAATGTACTTAAAGGTAAAATATATCACATTTCCACATCGAAATGTTCAACAACGTCGAAGGTGGCGAATGTGTCTGAACGTAATGTGAGTAAATGACATCATCAAACCGCATCCTCCGTTATTGTTTTGATTGAGACCCTGAACTGACAAAATAAGCAAAACACAAAGTTAAAAAAAAGCATCTTATGGTTTGTGTAGTTTGACCCGATTTGATTGACAGCGACATTATTGTGTCGGGAGATGAAATGTTCCAGTGTGAAATCTGACACAATCTGTATCATTACACAGGCAGTTTATCTCGGAGGAGCAGGTGAATTTATTTGGAAGCTAAGGTATCGATTGCCATGAATGAGTGAATGATCCTGAGCGATCTTCTCGTCGAGTGAAGATCCTGTGTGACAGTGGATGTGCTGTGCAGGTGTGTGGGGAGCGGCCGCCACTGTTCGGAGCCATGCATGTATGTCAGGTCACTGATATCACATGTCCATTTATATTTAATTTGCTGGACGACGACAGCACAGTCGTGTGACGCGGCGGCAGAGGATGGTCTCCTGTAAATATGTTTCATAGTTGAGGTTTTATTCTTTTTTTCTGTCATTGAATTTTGAGGATGTAGTTCGAGGTTTATTAAAACACGACTCCACTGACATTCCTTTTGTTCTTTGACGGAAAGAAAAAGCCGTAGTGAACAGGATCGACTGTATCATTTCAGCCGTGCAGCAGATAGTGAAGTATTTATGGAGCAGTCGAGTATACAAACAGGCAGCAATCCTGTGAGAGCGAGATAAAGCCTCTCCATTTTCCCTTTTCATCCCGTATTTCCTTGGTGACCTCTTAGAGAGTAAGAGGTCCTAAGTGAACTATTTATCCAGCCGGCTCCCCCCGGAGGCCCCCGCAGACTGCTGCCAGCTCTGCCGTCTGCCCCGGCCCTCCCCAGCCCTCCCCGGGCCCCGCCGCGCTTGTCGAGAAAAACTGCCATGTTCAGGGCTTCTCCCACGAGTCCGGCTTCAGCCTCGCCGCTGCTTTCAGAGACAGGCAGACCAATTTGATTTTCAGATTATTATTTTTTTTATACAGTCCAGATTTGCTTTTGTGATAGCTGCATTTTCACTGTTTCATCGTCTGAAGGCTTTAACCAAATCACACACAATGAAACAGTTCATTAAAACTGAAATCTGAAGGAGCGAATTAGAGAAAAAACACTGGCTGGAATTTTGTTTTACTGAAGTATTTCCGTTCAGAGCGGTGTGTTAGGTTATTATTAATTTACTTCATTTATACACGGATGAGTAAATTAATCAGTCATTACATCATATTTTCTTATCGTGTCTTTTGTTTGCAGAGTAGCTGTTGTTGCTGTCAGACAAAGGTTGGGCAGTAAAAGGTGCAGTGTTTCTCTCTTGTAGCAGAGATAAAGTAACAATAAATGGAAATACTTGGTAAACTACAAGTACCTCAAAACTGTACTTACGTGTAGTACTTGATTAAGTACTCTTTCCTTTCTCTCTACAGTCGATAATTTCTATATTTTCCTGAAGCTCCTCGCCTCATGGCCACACCTGTGTATGTTCTTCTCGCTCTACATCCTCATATTATAGAGATGATATAGAAGTATTGTCTGATGTGTTGATGAGGAAACTACATGTTGTTGTGCTGAGTGCGGTGATAATTACCTGCATGGGTTCACCTGTGTCTTTGCCAGTGAAACAGCTTCTGTGCTGCAGATCGTTGTGATTCAAATGAATGTGTGAGGATGGCAAATTTCTCTTCATCTGTAAATGAGGTGATTTTAACCCCTTGAGCTCAAAAGCATAAAAACATGCTCAACTCAACAGCAGGGTTGTGTTTCTATAACTCGGGATAATACTTTGACTTGTAAACAGTTTTCATTGGGACAATTTTTTTCAAAGAAATCAATCTGTTTCCGTGAAAATGTACCAGAATTCTCCTGAGTAACGAGAGCATGTTTCTGATTAGTGAAGTTACTGTTGAGTTTTTCAGATGTTATTTTCACTTTGACGAAAAAAAAATTCTGATGCTTTTAAGCACCACAAATAAACTTCCTTTCACCCTGAGAGGTATTTTTAACAAGAGACACTTTGACTCATCGTAGTAGAAAAAGCACCTGTGTTGATATAACATTAACAAAGGCTCTGGTCTGTTCGAGGGTTAAAGCTGAATGGAATCAAATCATCCTGGATTTTATTATTCACATCCCTGTTTTTCCTTCTGTGACAGGAAGTCTTCCTTGTATAAGCACGTGCTGGGGTCAAAACCTCTGCAGGTAAAATTACAGCACAAGAGGTCACTTTACATTGGATTTGTTTTTCTTCTTCTCTCACCACTGGTGCTGATCTGGAGTCTGTAGGTAGAATGTGTTTTACTGGGAGAGACACCCCAGTGAACTGGGAGCTAATGGAGACGCTCGTCTCACAGGGGAAAATCTTGACCTTGGCCCCTTTTTGTAAAAGCTTTGCCCCTGTAGCAAACAGCCGCAGGGAGGGGCTGCGAGGGTCCGAGCCGACCGCCGTGTTGAGGGAACATTTGTTTGTGCTCTGGCAGAGGCTGTTGCCGTGATGTTGTCCATCTTTCCAGCTGCTCTGTCTACCAGTGTTCTGCGAGGTGAAAGCTCCCAGAGCGAGGCCTCGGCCCGTCCCGAGCCGCAGCGTCTGTCTGGTTTCGAGCAGCGCCGGGGGAACCGCATCAACAAATCCATACCGGCCGGACCAGGCAGACTTCACCGCCGCCTGCTCAACCTTTTGTAAATCGGCATTTTGATGACAAGTCCCAGTGTCGGCTTTGTTCCCAATCAATACACACAGAGCGGACGCCTTCATAGACACAGATAACTGCCTGCCGCCCGCTGGATCTCTGGGCTGTGGAGACTGACACCCTGTCTGACTCTGATCAATAATGGCGCGTGGCGTGGCGCACAAGCTCGGCCCCGCCCACGCCGCTATCACACGCGGGGCTTGGTTTCCCCCGGCAGAGGGGTAAAACTGCCCGGCAACTCCCCAAGGTGGACGAATCGGAGATGTTACATGTGAACTGGCTGTCAAAACGATTTTGTCATCCGCGCTCCTCTCCGGTGTTTAAAGATGCTGACACACTGTGTTTGGGGTACCAATGTCTTGTTGGAAGTGATGGAGGCTTTTAGCCTTTTTTTTTTTTTTTTTTCAAGCTCCCTTTATCCGTTTACGTGTTCACTCGAGTGTTAGAATTTGTATTTCACCTGCCACAGACGTCTCCTGGCACTTCCTGCTTCCTTTCAGGTCATCTGATCCAGACCCTTCTTTGAATTTACACACTTTACAACTTTATATGGAATCTTTTCTTCCACTAGTTATGAAGGTCAAGCTTCTTCTTACATACTCTGTTATTTCTTAGCATTCTAGTGTGTTTATACTGAGACGATTATATAGAGAGCCTAATGTTATTCCAGTTTATTTTAATTTATCCTGATAGCAGTCAATAGTTGCTTCATGTTTATCTCAGCTGTTCGGTGAATATGATGAGTAGGTGGATGGTTGTGAGTGAAGATGAAGCACAGAGTAAAGAAGGCCAGATCAGATTCAGCTTGGGGTCATTAATGTTTCAGAGGATGCCAGAGGGAGAATGGGAGAGTCTCTGCATCGCCGGGATCCATTTCCTTTGACTGTGGCTTTGTCGTTTTGGATCAATCCCACCGTGCGCGGGCCTTTTGTGAACCGGCTCTTCTCTAATGGATTGATTGGCAACACACTGGCGATGATCTGGAGATGAGTCGGTGTCGCCTTTCAGTTCCATAAATGATCCTTTAATTTATGGACAGAAACAGGACGGAATCAACCACAGATTGTTTCTCCAGCTGGATTTTCAACAACACATTCGTATAGTAATTCTCTCCCCTCCTCTCTGGCCTCCTCCTCCGCGGCCGTGGCCCAGCGGAGACCTCTGGGGCCGGGGAAGTACTTACCGTCCCGCTCCTCTCCGCTGCGATCCCCACAATGGCATTACTGCGCTTTGATCCTGCTGCAGTCTGACACATGACCACGCAGACCCCTGAATGGGCATTAGTGCAGGCTTCAGCAAACCCAACATCTGTGCCTCGCAGCCCTGCCACCGCTCAAATCATTCATTAAATCAGAACACAAAAAGTAACTTTACTTGAATGCCTCAGCATAAATATTTGATCGAGGCTGAGAATAAATCTTTGTCATTTTGTACTCCTTCCTGCGGCTGCCAGCCTCCTCTTATGGATCTCCGCGGCCTCGCTCTCTCTCTGCTGTTCGGATACAGGCGCATGCTTGGCTTGGTCATTTGTGAAATGGATCTTATGAATTTTTTAAAAAGATTCATAGCTGCAATCAGGCCTGGTTAAGGGGACGACTGTATCAGCGGGAAACATCTTGTGCTGCTAAGCTCGCTCACAAATCATATGTAGTCTGCATAGATAATAAATCCTGAAAGAGGTTTCGTGTGTTCATTTGACAGAGGTGCTAAATATTCCTCTGTTCTAACACATCTCATTGCCTCATTAACATGTTGACTCTGTAACACTGGTTGGTTTATTCATGCTTTGAGTCCCTTTAAAGTGTTTGTCATTTGGAAGAATTCATGTTTAAATCAAATTGGATTTAATGTGACTTTTTTTGATGAGCAGAAAAAGTCAAAGTGAAAGCAGATTTCAACAGTGATTTAAATTAATTACAAATACAAAAACATGCTCTACATTACACTGCTTAAATAAAATCACTCACTCAGTCGGTAGCAGATGCACCATTGTTTGTGGATTTGTCTCTTTCAGCTTTGCACATCTGGACACTGCAGAGTTGTCTCCAGTGTTCTGATAAAGCTCTGTCAGGCTGCATGGTGAACAACATTTTCAAGTCTGGATTGAATTTAGATCTGGATTCAGATCTCATTTGGCCTCTTCAGGACATGAACGTTTTTGTTTTTAAGCCGCACTCTTTCCATTTCTCAGTGACTGATTTAACTGGACTCCAGGAGACGTTCAGGAAATGTTCTTATGTCTTGTGACTTGTGAGCGTTTCTTTGTCTTTATGGTGGAAGTTTAATCTCAACACTGGCTCACTGAACGTTGGATCTTACAGATGCAGATCTATGTACATGATGATCAATTGGAAAAAAATCTCCTCGGCTACACGTCAGTGATCTGCATTAAACTACTGTGTGACTTCTGAATCCAGCTGACTGAACCAGTGATGCTTCAGGTGTGTTTTACTCTTCAGTAAAATGAAAACTTGGGCAAATATTTATTTTAAATTTGTAATTAATCTTGATGATTTTGGAGAGATCTGTTTTCACTTGACAAAAAAAACAACTTTAAATCTACTTTGGTTCAGTCTTGTAATCAAATCAAATCAAATATGAAAACTTCCAAAGGGTGAAAGTGAAAGTTGAGTTGAATTAAGTTTGAATTAGTTGAATTAGTTAGTGTTAAAGACTCTGGATCATTTGTAAATTCCAAAGCAAGTGTAGATTTTAGCACTGATATCAGATATTTGAACACGTCCACAACCCTTCACATCTGATAGAAAGAAATGTGTGATGTTTTCTCAACACAGGCGTTTATACAAATAATCTTAATCTAGAACTGGCAAATTTCTGATTTAAAACAAAACCTCTCTGATAAAAGAATCAGTAATAAAGAATTATCTTATCTTATCTTATCTTATCTTATCTTATCTTATCTTATCTTATCTTAACCAAACAGAAATGAGTGTTGCTTGTATTGTTTCATGCACAGTTAACATTACAAACTGTGTCATGGATTTGTTCATGAGTCTCACAGCTTCCACACAACAAACTGCCAGCCATGTAAAACCTTTTTACGAGCGCGACACGCTGAAACACCACACATCTCTCTTTCTCATCACATGAGCTGAAGATTTGATGTGTTTTCTTTCCCCTGAAGAGAAGAGAATATTTGTCATGAAGCCTTTTAGCCGGAGCGGATCCTTTTAATGTCACCTCCAGGATTCATATGTTATTAGACATGACTTCAGATAAAAGATGAAACCAGGCCAACGAGCCGAGAGCGCGGGTCTTGAACACTGGTTCTTTTTGTTCGCTTACAGAATATAAAATGACGAGTGTAAAACCACCCAGAGAGCCGAGGACCGTGACGCTGACGAGTTCAGAGCAGCTCACATCCAAAGTGTCCACTGATACGTGATGCTAAATGAACCGGATAAACATGTCTTTAAATGAGCGGACAGCTTCACCGACCCCTCCTCTTTCATCAAACCTGTGGGTCCCCGCCCCAGCCAGCCCCCACACATCCACCCCCACCACCTCCACCAGCAGCAACAGCAGCAGCCTCCACGGACTCACGCTGTTCAGGGCCCCAGACCCTCAGAGCAGAGCCCGGCTAATGGAAAGCTTTCAAGGCTTCCAGAGAAAAATGTCCGCTCTCATTTGGCCTCCACCATTTTCTGATGTCACTGATGTGTGTGTGTGTGTGTGTGTGTGTGTATGTGTGTGTGTGGTCACGGCTTTAGATTGACACACACACAGACAAACACCTTGGGACATACCATAATAAACAGGCCTGAAAACTGAAAACAACAACACTGTCCATCCCCCGCCACACACACACACACACACACACACACACACACACACACACACACACACACCCCTGTATTAGCCTGTGTGTATGTGTCATACTGTGTTGGGCTTAAAATACTACAATCACTTTAATCAGTGGTAGCACTAGTAGTAATTATGATAAACTTAATTTTTTCAAACACTTTGCTAAACAGCAAAAACATCAAATCAAAACAACAATAATGAAATACAAAATAAATCAGTGATAAAACAAGACAACAGAAGCTTAAAGTTGACAAAAAAATACTGGATTAATGGGTAAAATAAGAGGAATTAAATCAGATCAGGGTCAATAATAAAAGTGTTATATTAGATGTGATTTAAAAGAGGTTTGTAAAAGAGTATTTAGCAAACAGATTTTGAAATGATTTAAAAAATGAACATTGAGCCAGAAGCTGAAACAGGTGTGTGAATTCCTCCCTTCCTGCCTCAGCTTTTTGAAAACAGGTGAAAGTGCATCACGATAATCAATATGAGCAATAATGAAGGTGTTTGTGTTTCAGCACCTTCAAAACCACATGAGATAGACAGATAGATTCCTGCTAACAGAATAACGTATAATACCCCACTGTGCATTTACAACAAAGAAAGAGCTCAGAATGAATTCACTCAAAAGAACAAAATTTTACTAAGAAGAAAAACAAGGTGTCAGATTTGTGTTAAAGTCAAAATGCAGAGCAAACAGATCAGATACTAATCAAAGTCACCTGAGATCCTTTTTGAAACTAATGCTTTAATTTAATTGCTTTTTGGTGTAAGAATCCCTAAAACAATTTTTGACAAGCATAAGCAAACACGGCTCCAAGTCTGGTGAGTGAGAGAGTGAAAGAAGCTCGTCCGCCCGAAGAGGCCGACTCTCCCCGCACGTGTTCAGCCCGTCAGCTGCCGCGCTGATGTCGCTTGTTATTATTTTCCTCTCATTCTGCTGCCTTTTCTTTTGCTGAGTCATGAATAATTTGTGCCGGCGCCTTGTTGCTCGATGACAGCTGTGCAGTTGGTTTGCAGTCTGTTTTTCACATCAGGTGAATAATGAATAAGCCTCCTGCAACAAAAGAGCTATGTCCTATATGAGCCCTGCCTCTCTTGCTCTGTCCCAGCCTGGTTGGCGTGTCAGCCACCGGGGGTGGGGGGGGGGGGACAGGTGAGCAGGAAAAGTCTCTCTGATGCAGAAAGTTTCCTAAATGTAACGTGTGAACAGAATGTATGAACATATCACGTCTCTTCATCCAAGATCTTCTCACCGTCGATTCCTGTATCCGAGCTTATTAATCAGTGCTTTTTCTCATCACAAATCCTGCCTCTCTCTCTCTCAGCTTATCTGTCTCTGGAACTCGTCGAACCTGTGCGAAATCTGCTGAACGGAGCGTGAGAGCAAATACCGCCTTATTATTACAATATACACAACAGGTCTGCTCACCCTCAGGGGAGGAATCACACTGACTCTCTCTGCTCATGACAGGCACGACATCTGAATCTGACCATCCAGCCAAAAGTTGCTGATTCCAGATATTGGCACTGGGCTGTGTGGGTGTGATGCTTATCTTTTGTTTTTTATCTGTGAGGTATTGCATGTGATGCTTTTTTCGGATCCTCTGCTTTACTGCACGAGTATCTGAGCTGGAGATCAGGAAGTGGTTTCAGAATCATCTTCTGTACGATCCTATTTCAAGAGTTCTGTCTCTTTACATGGAAAAAAAATTCAGTGTTTTTAAGAGTTATTTGTCATTGATTGTCATTCAGGTCCAGATTGGAAATTCATGCAGCTTGTTTACAGTCGAAGATGGAACAAAAATCAAATCAAACACTAAAGTGTGTCTGAAATCTCTCTTCCATTATTCATGTTTAATTTTCAGATTAATAATGAATCATCCCAAAACCGCAAAACAAAAAGACACCGAACTTTCTAATTGCACAACTGTGTCTGTCAGGAAGTGTTAACCCAGCCGGAGCTCTGGGTGGATGCGTGCGGTTGTGTGTGTGTGTGTGCTGACGGGCCCAGATGCAGGCCTGGATTGGAGCCTCAGACTGCACTGCTCTGATTACTCGCCCACTCCGATCGATTGAGCCGTCCTCTATTCATATTTGATATGCCTGGGGGCAGTGGGGTAATGCTTTAAAAAATCCACCGGTGCCCTTGGAGGAAATCTGGTCAGCCTAATGGCTCGTTTGAAGATTTTTGCTGGAAGAGCTTCTGTCTGAGATTGTGCTGGAGGAGCGTCTCTCAGAGGAAATCACGGAGCACCTGATGAGATGAAACATCAGTTGCACACGATTCAGTTTCTAAATAACAAGCCGCTGTTCAGTTGCTTAAAAGTTCCGAGAGGAGCTGGATGTGAGAGGTTCACCTGAAGCTGCCCACCTGCCCGTGGTCGGCTTCATTCCAGCAGGAGCCAGTTCCCCTGTGAGCAGATTCAACATGGCTGGGTGTGAGCAGATGACAACATCAGTCTCTGTCACGCTCAGTAGCTTCCTGTACAAACTGCACGTTTCCTGTCAAGCGAGCCGCTCTCTTTTAAATGACACGTGTATTTAAGTTGATTTTAAATTTGTGATTGTCAGTTTGTTGCACATGCAGTTTGTCTTTGAGCAGAATAAAAGGCTCCTCTGTGCACGGCTCCATTAAGGCGTGCTTTAAATGAGCTGGCCTCTTCCTGTTCTCCTCTCCTCTGTTCATCTTGGGGTTTAAAATATTCAGTATTTTCGCAGGCCCGGGTGTTGTACGATTCTGGGGAGGAAGTGAGGCAGAGAAAATCCTTGTGAGTCAGTGATTTCAATCAATGTTGAGGGAAGACGACCAACTGATTGTTCCTCTTTTTTTTTTCCTCTCTTTTGCTTTGTTAACGTTGGAAAAGATGAGACAGTGAAGGAATGAAATGACAGTAATTATTAGGAGCTGTTCAGGAAATGTTTCTCTGATGAGCTGATAAATTTAGTTTTAAAAACCTGGTAACTGAATGGAGATCATGCTTTATTCCCATATTTAACACTTTCTTTAATTTGACCTCATTTCATTATTGTCAGTGTCTCAATATGATTTATTGTCTGACTTAAAAATCTACATTGAGGCCTCAGATTAAATCACTCTCTGCTCATGAAACAGAATAATAATAACAAACTATGGTAAACTCCATCCCAGCATCAATCCCTCGGAGGATCACAGCTGCTGCCAGCTTCCTGCCAAAACCCGTTTTTTTTTTTCTTTAAATAACAGCCATGAGGGTGAAAAACATTTGGTTAACGGTTGAATCTTCACAGACTGTTTAAGGTTCAAACACAGAGCTGCAGTGGTCAAAACAAACAGGAGCTGGTGGCCTCCAGCAATCCCAATCACAGCAGTGAGATGGCCCCTGGTTTGTGCTTTAATTAACCCAAACACTGTGAAAACTGAAGTCCTTTAGCTGCTGTTGTTTTGTAAGTGGAAGATTATAAAAAAAAGCAGATGATTTAAAGAATAACATGATTCTTATATTTTAAAAATATGCATGATAAATAACCAAATTAAATGGCCAGTTTGATTCAGTCTGTGGAGATTTTTTCTCGTCTTTTATTTTGAAAATGAATCACCTCAGATCATCTCTGTCCACTTTTACATTTTATTGCATTTTTAATTTCAGTAAAACCAACCAGAAAATCAAATAACCCTGGATGGAAAATACATGTTTAAAAGCTCATTCAGTGCAAAATGGAAAAAAAGTGGAAGATAACCAGCTTGGTGTCAGAGGCAGAAACTCCTGCTTGTTAAATCACTCTGTTTTGCCAACATGTCTCCAAACTGAAAAGTCTTTGGAGAAGCGCAGATTTTCATCTCTGCTGCCTTTTACATGTCGATCCAGGTGTTTAAATGTGAGCACAAATATTTGGGGTTTAATGCCCACTGAAGCTGATTCATATCACGTGGTGAGTTTATTGTATCACGTCTCTCAGTTCGCAGCTTATCTCTGGTTTTCTGGACCTTCAGAATAAAATGCAGTTGGATGGTGAAATGATTAGTGTTGCTGATGTCGTCACACTGCAAAATAGAAGATTTCATTTGTCTTATTCATGAGTAAAAATAAATAAATAACTATATATATTTTCAATGCACCGTCACATTAAGTGGATCAAAGTGAGTCTTGATCCGAAAATGTCCTCAACATGGGGCGACTGGGAAAAAAGATGTCCTCACTCGATTCAAGAGTAATCATTTAAAGGTTTTATAGTCAGATTACATGACTCTCTCTGTGCCCCGATGTCGCTCCTTCTGCCTTCATTTGAGTCCGTGCTGCGTCTCTTTGTGCCGCCTCAGGTCCACTTTCCTCTGGAAGCCTTTGCCGCACAGGTCGCAGCCGAACGGTTTGTATCCGGTGTGTTTCCTGCTGTGTGTGATGAGGTTGGAGCTCTGGCTGAAGGCTTTGCCACACACCTGACATTTGTGTGGTTTCTCACCTGCAAACACACATTTAGAATTGAGAAATTAGAATTTAATTGTAGAGAACATCCTATAAATTATTTCTTCGCCAGGACGGATTTTGGACTTTTACGCACAAAGTGGACTTTACGCACAATTTACGCACAAACTTTTTTCCTCCTAATTCAGCTTTGCAGTGTCAGTCTACCGTTTCTCCACTTGCCTGTGTGGATGAACGTGTGTTTCTTCATGTCTGACTTCTGGTGGAACCTCTTCCCGCAGTACTGGCACGGGTACGGCCGCGTGTCGGAGTGGATGAGCAGGTGCGTGGACAGCGTGGACGACCTCTTGAAACTCTTGCCGCAGATTTTGCAGTCGAAGCTTCTTTCCTGAAAGTTGAGCACAGGGCGAGTTTTTTTTTTTTTTTTTCGGTCACGACCTCGACTCAGAATAGCAGCCTGACGACGAGGCAGGTGTGAAACGCAGGATGCGGTTTGAAGGTGGGTGAACTTACCTGTGAGTGCACGGCTTTGTGCTGCTCCAGACTCACTGCGTGTCCGAAGGTTTTGCCGCAAATT
This sequence comes from Centropyge bicolor, assembly GCA_037975185.1. NCBI lineage: Eukaryota > Metazoa > Chordata > Actinopteri > Pomacanthidae > Centropyge > Centropyge bicolor. The sequence continues at coordinate 1,735,952 of JBBMOC010000069.1, forward strand.
TCACACNACACAAACACACACACAGAGTGATCCAGGAGTCCTGCTCTGAGCCCTGCACAGACCTGATGCCCGACTGACGCACAGATGCGGGGCCGAGAGCTTTAAGAGAGAGCAACCTGGACGACGGAGCATGCGCACACCGCTCGTCCCGTCTGCCAGGTGTTGCGCGGACAGGTGTCAGCGCTGCAAGAAATATCCGCCTGCGGTGTTTTGCTTTGTTTTGGGGTTTTTTTTGGTTGCAGGAAACTTCTCCTCATATGAACGTTTTTGTGCCACAATTATCAGCAGGCGACTTTATGTTTTATCAGAGGAGGAAAAAGTTTTTTGCAGTGTGGAGCCCACCGCCCTGAGCTGCTGCTGCTGCCCCCCCAGGATCAGGCTCATGATCCGGATCAGGCTCGTGTCTGCAGAGGGGGGGTGATAGAGGCCTTATCAGGGGCAGAGACAGAGGAAACGTGGGGGCGCACCCCGGGGTGTTTGTCACCGACAGCCTGCCTCTGACACGCTGAGGTGAAAGAGCGGAGGAGACTGTGAGACTCCTCAATATAGATCAGCACCTACAAATGACACACACACGCGCCCTGCACATCCCTGCAGCGGAATAAGATCAAATGCACCAAAAGCTCAGTTTAAATGCGGCTTAACTTTGGTTCCACACAGGACAAAGTTCGCAGCGGCTCAGTCCCGCTCCGGTGCTCAGTCCGGCCGCAGACTGTCGCTGCGCCTGCGGTGACGCTCTCACGTTACCCGGGTTATTATTGTGAGAAGAAAGAAGCCCCTCAGAGAAACAGAGAGACGGTTTGTCCTCTGTTCTGACGCAGACTGTTGCGCCTGTTGTGCGTCTTTACGCACGGGACAGCAGCCTTTCATCCACTGCAGGTGCAATTAATGATCATTTCAAGACTGTGTCAGTGATGGAGACAAATGTTTGATTACCAAAATTATCATTAAATTATTTTAATCATTTATATTTGATTGGCACTGATCAAGACTTTTTTAGTTCACGGCTGCTTTTTACGCACGAATTTAAAATCTTCTGCATTCACTTCACGGACAAGTCAAAACCTCCGTAACTTTGGATATTTTCTTTCACAAAAACACAGCATTGAAGACGCAGATTGGCTCAGACTCTGCTCTCATCACATTTAGTGCCGAATCTCAAATCTCGCGCAGAAGCTCCAGATGTTCAGCGGCTGCACACGAAGCAGCCCATCAGGGCGCGAGGGCAGGAAATCAAAGCGCCACATGCAGCGGCTCGATTAGACTCATGACTGGCTCTGGCATCCGGACACGGGGCAGATACGAAGCCCCGAACCGATAAAAGCAGAAAGCAACAGGGCCGGACTGAACCGACAGCTGTGGCATCCTGTCCCTGCAGCACGCGGCTGAATGCACCGGGACTCCTGCGTGATGATAACGATAATTATTATTATCATGATGATAACAATCATTATTATTATCGTCATCATAATTGAGAGTTCTGCTGCTGTTGTTGTGCAGAAGTTGACTTTTGTCCACGTGCTTTTTTATTAATGACTAAATTAATTTCTTTTTTGTTTCTGCATAATTTAGTCAAACTTTTCTTTGCTCTCTATTGAAATTCAACTTTAAAAAAAACAACAAAAAACGCCTCTACATGTGAAAACACCAAATGATTCATGCCTCCCACACACTGACTTTAAAAGCACTCTCTACTATGCTGAGGGTTAGTATAAATATATAGATTTTTAAAAAACTGTAGTAGTATCATTTGATTACAGGAAGAGGATTTTTTTCCCCCCTCAAATCGTGTTAATTTAAATTCAGACTTACCTAAATGATGTGAGTGGGATTCATGAGGCATCATAATCAGGCACGTGTCTGTTTGCAGCTACAGACATGAGCTGAGCTGAAGCTGGAGTTTTAGAAACCAGCCTGGTAAAAATTTGAATAAACTAACTGCTCCTCACTGCACCATGAAAAGCACGTTCAAAATAGCCATCAATCACTGCAATATGAACTGATATAAAACAGATGAAATAACACTGAGCTCACAGACTTTTCATCATCACAACCAGACTCTAATTAAAGTCTAATAAAATAACTTTAATTTAGCTTAATAAAACAAACCTGGTGAAAAAGCGCCCGACGAGAAATGTTCTTTTAAAATGTGGTTTTCTGCATGAAATGATTAGTAGTTGAGGCTCAGCTTCTGAAAACCGCGAGAAATCACTTCCTGAAAACAGCAATCTAGGCGAGCATCTTCGCAGAGGAAGGCAGCGTTGAGACAAAACATCCCCCATGAGCTCACAGTCATCTGAACACAGCTGAATGCACCGACATCACACACACACACACACGGCTTTATCAAACTGTTTTATTGTGAACTCATCTCACACACACACACACACACACAACAACAATCGCATGTAGTCTCCATAGTGTTGCCATGTGTGTCTGTTACTGCACTGCAGACTCAAAAAAAAGTGCCTTAACGTGTTCCTCTCCCATCAAACAACACAGGTGTCACGTTCATCATCACCAACTCAAAGTCCACATCTTTTTCTTCTCGTCTTCCACTGAGGAGTTAGTGTTCAATACAGACATTCAGAGACCTCCAGAGTCTCGCACATCCAGGTCCTTGTGTGTGAAATGGAGTGGAACTGGCTTGTGGATGAGCACGATACAGAAGATCATGCTGACTTTGGTAACACTGGGCAGCTCGTGGTTCCGCTGCCATGACGTGTGCTGCGTCGTGTCGTCTCAGCTCCATCTCCCAGGTTAGAGTTCCCTCGGACCGTCATCCATTTCCGTGCAAAATTTCTGATACATAAAACATATGATAGACATTACTCATGTTTGACTCATCAGCGTAGGTTCTGTGTGCTGAGCTGACTGACTGCAGGGGGGGGGCTCATTCTGAAAGTAAGGTCGAGATGCGAACAGCAACCGTAGTGAAAAAGTAAACGTGTCCCTGTGTCTGTGCTGATTCATTCACTGCTCTGACAGCTGAAGTCTCCGAATGAGGAACGGTCAGTTTTTCTTGACAAGTTTTCACCTCACTCGTCTCAAAAACAGGATTTGTCATTTGTGTTTCTAACTATCTTATATGTCCCTTTTTTTCTCAATTGTACAATAAATTCTAAACATAAGATAGATATGCAAATAGATATTTTCAAGTTCAAAAGGAATTGAAAACAAAAACATGATACACATTTACATATCTACAAGTTTGCAGGTGTCACATTGACCTCGTGGTTCACCAGCTCTGGTGAAAGGCATGCGGCACGTGCTAAGGCCAAACGGTCGAGGCGACGCTGGCGGCTCCGACACCAGCCTCCGACCCAGCTCGTCAAGACAATAGATATATGTACACACACACTGCACTTGTACAATCCTGCCTCTGCATGATGGACACTTCGTAGTAACGGCATCAAGACCATTTTGATGTTCATTTATAAAATGCTTAAAAGTATAAAAACACATTGGATGAAGTGTGTCATATAACATAAAAGGTTTTATTGCACAGTCTCTTTCTCTGTGTTGTACCTACAGGAGGGGCTGTTCCCCCCCAGCCCCCCCTCCTCTGGTCGAGTTTGATAGGCTCCACACTGTTTCATTCTCTGGACAGGCCGGCGTTCGCTGCCCTCAGGAAGAAAACAAAACAAAAAAAAAAACTGCAAACGAACAAAATGAACTAAATCTGTAAGTGTGATTCTCATGATATGAAATGATGATGCATTTCTTTTCTGAAATTCAGAACTCCAGATCCAGACTTGTCTCCTCTGAAATGGCGGCTGGAAACACCTCCTCGTCCTCGGCGGGCGGCGACAGCCTCCGTCCAACTCCGGCAGCCGGCGGGCGGGCGGCGGTCACACTGCGGTGGACTTGTGGCTGCCGCTCGGAGGTACGGAGAGCCGCAGGGCCTCGTCGTCCTCCTCCTCGCTGTCCGTGTCCCCGAGGTTGGGGTGCAGTCTGACGCGGCCCCCGCCTCTCTCCTGGCTGTCCTGAAGGGTGGGGCCCTTGACTCCATCTTCATCTGAAGACTGGCAAGACCCATCATCCCCCACATAGTGATTGACGATGTGGATCCCGTCAAAAGTGGGCGGAGTGGCCAAGCCCCTCTGGCCTTTCAAGCAGCAAATCTGTGAGTAAACATCAAGAGTATTAGGAACAACGCAAAGACACTTTAATCTCGCATGCAAAAATACACACAACACACATATGTAAGTCCTGAGGGAGCAAACACAGTCTGACAGATATGACATTCCTGACAGTCAGTGATATTTGAACAGTATCACTGGCACAAATGTAATGAGACAAATCTAACATGCAGGCAGCAACTCAACCAAAATCCAAATGGGAACAATGTTATAAGACATGAGCTGTGTCCCATTTCCTTACTGCGTATGTACATGTATAGTGTGCAGTAGTGCTTGCTGGACACTACAACATCCTCCAAACATCCCCAGAGTCTGTGTGTAGCAAGGATTTGGGACAAAGCTCAATAATCTCATTTCTTGGTGGGTGAGGGCAGCTCCATTTGGACTGTGTGGAAGACAGTCCTGAATGTGTCCTATTGAAGACAGTAGGGAGGTGGCTGTGCTCTGCTCTTTATCTCAGGTGGGAAGTGAAGCCAATGCATCTTTGCCAAACCGACCACTGAGTCCTCATCCTCAAAGTCTGTTCTCTTATAAAAACCAATACTTAGCTTAAATCTCACCTATATGCAGCTGCTCCACATAACTTTTCAAGTGCTTCATTTCTGCTGCCTGAAGCTGGAATGAGTTTACTGCCCCTTGTGGCCGATGGGTGAAAAACATTCAAACGACTGTTGCAGCTGTGGTCAGTGTTTTTTTTTCAGTCACAACGGGAGGAAAGCAATGAAACAATTCAGCTGCACTCGAATAACAAACTCTGACTACAGTTCAGTTTCAGTTTTTCAAGTGAAAAGACGAAAAGAATGAGGATTAACTGGTTGTTTTCATGAATGTATGACAGGTCAACTTCCCATCTCCAACTCAGAGCAACACACAGACACCTCTCTAAACATTTCTAAGAAAGCATCGAGGACCGTCTCCTACACTGTGACTCACACAAACTCGAGTGGGTCTAACGTGGGGGCAACACGATGGTCGGGGGTTAAACCACTGGAGGCCACAAGGCACATCTGTATCGACTCACCTGCGTCAGCCTGCCAGCGCAGCAGACAGACATGTAGGAGGAGACGCATTCAGAGCACAACACACGTTAAAAGAGAACAGTAAGCCTACGTTCACCTCCACCTGTCTAAACTTCGCCGTCTGCCTTCCTGTTGTTCCAATGCAAAGAGGAAATTGTGATCGAAGCGAGCCACTCTTTCCTTTCAGGTTTGCTCACTGCACACGTTAAAGTTAGCATGATTCATAGCAGGCCACTGTCAGCCCAAGATGACCACCACGAAAAACCAGGTGAGAGGAGAAAGCACTCTGTGACAGCCAGTGCATGCAGCTCTGCAGAACCACAACTCTCATTGGTCAAGACGTTTGTTCTTGCTTGTTGTGATTCAGTAAAGGCCACAGATGTAAAGATATGATGTTCTTCCTGTAAGTGACTGATCTTCTGGAAGACAGCTGCAGTTTTAAACACCCTCACGAGAAGATAAGGTTCTCAATCATTAATAAGTAGAAAGTCATCATTAGAGGTCAGATGTTTAAGTTTGGTCACTGGAGCTGCTGTCAGAGGACAAACAATTGCTCCAGCTGGGCTAAATGTCTAAGGTAGAAAGATTAAGATTAATGGTGCTTTCACTCGTCTGATGTCGGTCAAATTCATCACCAATCACATTTTACTTATTCATGATCAAATCCTCTCAGTGTGAATGCATCTCTGTCGTCTATCTGTCCCTGCTCTGTGATAAGCTGGGTGAAAGCCTTTGGTAGAAATATCTGCAAGAGGTGTGCTCCTCCACACAGGAAGTCTCTGGGTGTAGTTGACACCTGTGCTAATCGGTTAGCCTCAAAGTAAAAAAACAAATCTGAGAAAATGTGAAATCTTCTGAAATGCAAGATCAAAGAAAAGACAACAACAAAATCTCAATCTCTACGAGGAAAAGAAAACTGCTGTGAAGACTGATGGACCTGGTGCTTGTTTCACACGTCTCACCTCATGTTTCAGCTCGGATATCTGGTCTTTGAGGTCGCGGATGTACTGGCTGGAGTCTGTGTGGTTCAGCTGGCCTTGGACCTTTCCCTCTTCTTTCTGTTGGTAAAAGATGTGAAGAAAATGAGCTGCAGAACTCAGTGATACAGGTGGCTTTTCCAACAACTGTTTCTGCATCTACAGAAGTGGTCAAACTTCAATGACAAGTGCAGCATCAGTGTAGACACCTGTGAACACGTGGGGATGTTGACTGTTATGGACTTATGCACAGGAAGTACAAACACCGGCAGGTACGAGAGCCCTGCTCGAGCGGCGGCAGACCCGAGTGACAGATGTCAGGGGAAACACACAACACGGTCATTTGTGCTTGATTTCCTCCCGGGGCCCTGGGGATGAGGCTGCTTGTTAGCTTCAACAGTTGAACAGCCCATGTGATGTTTACCTTCCTCACTGAAGACATCTGCAGCCACTGGAGACAAACACATAGTCTCTTTCAAACCTCAATCACACCCTTGAACCTGCCAGTGCCACAGTGAGACCAGAGAAGAGACGCAGCAGGGGCGGGGTGTCGAGGCACAGAGGTGATACTGCGTCTTCTCCGGCTGGCCAACACCCCCAAAATACAGATGGCTTTTTGATTCCTGTGGTGAGGCGGGGGTTAACATGGCCGGTCCCAGTTGGCCGTTTTCACACAGAGGAATCTAAACAAGTGAGATTATTCCAAGAATCTGTTGTTTTTGAGGTTTGGCCACTCCAAAACACTTCAACAATAAGAGGCAGGCAGTTAATGAGACTTCCTCAGTGTTCAGCTGTGTGAATCACCAGGTGTCAGGCTGTGGCCAGGGACGTCAAACAGCCTCACTGACACGTCTTCCTCCTGTCCCTGCAGCCGCAAAGTCTGTGGGACCCGTTTCGTTCGAACAGAAGAGTAATAGAGGAAAGGGTTGAGAAAAGGGCAGCTGCTGGCAAGTTCAATGTGTTCACCTCAGCAGCAGTGAAGGGAGGAGCTGATCTAATCTGCGACCTTTAAACATCACAAATACCATTATCATAACATCTGGAGCTTGTGAGCGAAATCACAGCTCATAAAAGAAATTTCCATGAAATGCACCAGAATTTCATTCGACAGCATGCGTCACATCCACACGCAGTATTTTTACATTTTGCGCGTCTCCGTTGTTGTGGCAATGACGAGCAGCTCGTCAGCAAAGGATGTGTGAAAATGTATGATTCAAGTTCCATTTTTATCACGATTGACCTTTTAACATATCAATTATCTGCCTCGCAGTAAAGAGCAGAAATGATTTGTAGAAAGTCTTTCAAGTGGCATGATGCCATTTCAACCTGTCCTACACATGTGTGTCATGAGAGTTAGTAATAATATTAGTAATAATAAAAACACAGTTTCCCCACTAATTGACACATACAGAGCAAAGATGAGAATTTCCTTTACAGGCTGAAACATTTAGTATAAATCTCTGAGCACAGAAACCTCAAAATAAACCATGCATGTCACCTTTGGTAGAGTTTCTGCTTCATGATGAGAAACCACTTCCTATCAGCGCAGAGACAGTGGAGCTGTGGCATTAAACACAGGCCATGACTGTGGTAGTGAAAGAGTCCTACACAGAAACCTTTCTAGATATCTTAGTTTCACTGACAAGCTTTTCCATCATTGGTTGTTATCAATAATTTGTATCTGCTCATTCAATCTGTGCAGGATTGTTTGCGTTCAGAGTGATTTCTGTGAAATCTCTGGCTACACTCAGTATTGACACTTGGAGCCAAGCTTATCTGATCAAACGGTGACCTCTCACATCATGAAGCAGGCTGCAGATTGTCACCACCAACATGCGTCACGCCGTCTCTGACGAGGAAGTGAAGAGAGTGATTTTTTTTTTTTTTTTTTTTACATTTTCTCGTTATTGGTGCAGTTTTCACCCACAACTTATAGAGCAAGTAACCAAACCACAGACCAAGAAGCCAACAGTGGCACAGTGATTTCAGCTCAGGTGCAAGTTCGATTTGATACCCTGCTGCTGTAGAAGCACCTGCTGCGACAGTCTCGAGATGCCCGTCAGAAAAACAAGGAAAATAAGGTGTAAAGTAAGTGTCAGGCTTCTGCACGTTAGCGACAGGCTCGAATGAGAAAGGTTCTGAAAGGTACGAGGGCGGCAGTGGTAAATATCTGGTGTTGCATGTTTTTGCTCTATCACTTAGTAACAAAACCTCAGACCACACTGTGTGATCGTGTGTTCCTGTGAAGGGGAAGAGGAGGAGGGGGGGGGGGGGTGTCATACTTAAAAATAGTCCAGGCCTTCAGCTTAGATTATCTAAAACACCTTAAACTCAAGAATACATTTACAACAGTTTTTTAAATAACCTGCTCCAGTAGCCCACAAGTCACAACTGTTTCCAACAGAGCTGCCTGGAACTCAAGTAAAAAAAACTGACTCTCAGTTTGAGCAACTGACATTTGACAGTATCTGTAAAAAAACACTACATAACCCATTAATTCAATGCTTAAGTGTTGCTGTCAACTGTTCCCACTGAATCAGTCAATAGAAGCAATAAATACTATTCACACTACATGATTTAATTTTAGAGATAAAGTTGATTACAGCAGAAGCTCCTGTTTGATTTCCAGCAGCTTCCTCTGGCCAGCACAAAACAGCACAAGCAGAGTAGCTGAAACACGAGTTGCACATTTTCTTTGAGATACATTAGCAGCAGTGTGAGAACGGCGACATCCTTCACTGCATCCTCTCTGAGAGAACGAGCACAGAAATGAAAGAAAGAATCGACTGCCATCTTGCAGGAGCATTAGTAGGATACCTGGAGTTTTGCATGCATTTAATTCTTTTTATTACGTTTGATTTTTTCCCCCTGTAGCTGTTGTTGACAGATATCAGGAGTAGCTCACCAGCATGCAAAGTGATTGAAAGCGATGATGTTTTGCTTAGCAACACTGCAAAACACTAGTGCACAGTGTGATGAGGCTCAGAACCAGGGGGGGGGGGGGCATGGCGGCCCAGAGTGTCCTGGAGGAGCCAGGGCTGAGACGTCTGTCCAGTCCAGATGTGGAAGGACTGACAGTGCTGATCACAGAGTCCCATGAAACTTTACAGAACTTGAGCCGCTTACTGCAGGACGTGCAGAGACACACAGACGGAGAAGATTTAACTGGAAGTGAGGCCTCCGAGATTTCTATTGATACATACATACGTCAATTATTTTTAGAGACGTCTTTCCAGAACGCGTATGTTCATATGTGGGTTTAACCAAGACCGTGTCAGACACTTACTCATTTGTGACGAAACAAAAAAAGTCTGTTGACTCATCTAAAACCATTAATGCATTTATCCAACCTGCTCGAGTTTCAGGCAGCACTGAGATAATTCCAAAAAAGGCAACATATGACATGACAAGATGGAACGAAACAAAATCCAATAGAAACCACAGTGTTGAAGTGTTTTGACCACAAGCAACCTCCGACACATATTTATGATCCATCAGAACGTGTATAAAGGATTCACATTCATCCCCAACAGCCTCAGTCTCTGTTCGTACCACAGCTTTCCTCAGACGGGCAGTGAGTCCACAAACAAGCCCAAAACTATTTACCACTGGTTTTCAGATGCGTTTATCTGTTATCAATCAGAACAGCTGAGTGTTGGCTGTGGAAGAACAGGCCTGTATTTGTTTTGGTCACCCTTGTTGTGTGTAGCGTTACATTTGTTTGAGGGTAAATACTGGTTTCTTCACTCTTAACCTGTCGAGACTGGTTCATACAGGGAGTACGTTTTATATGCAATTCTACTCAACTTCATTAAATGTCATGGCAGTGAAATTTAATGTTCCAATAATAGTTGAGTAATAGAAAATTAAGCTGCATTCACATCTAGAATTTGAACAAAAATACAATGGAGAAAAATCATTTCCAGCTCTGAAATACAATAAGCTGAAATACAAAAATAACAATTTTTAATTTACTGCCTCTTAATGTAATTAATTTTAGTTTTTTGTAGAACAGCTCCCGACAAACTTTCTTGATCACATCGCAAATTTGATTCTTTCTTCTAATAGAGATTAAAGGTTTGGATTATGTGTGAGTTGAGGATTTTTACCTTAACAAAAGTTCAGATTTGTAAAACACAAGCACCAATCTGCACTGTGCTCTGTACGCAGCATCTTCTGACTTCCTGTTCAACTCACATGTCTAATGCACTTTCTGTGCCTTAAAGCAAATCTATGTCTCTACATATCCATCACTTAATAAGCAGCAGCCGAAGTTCGAAAACTTAAAGAACTCTAATCTGTGTCATCAGGACGGCGTGGGTGTGGTTTGATCAGATTTGATACTGGATACTGGCGTCTCCGGGGCAACACACGCAAACACACATCAACTGCAATCAGATGCAGATTGTCATTCTGTGAAATTCTGATTGTTGAAGGGAAATGTCAGCTTGTTTTCCTTCAGAGCTCTGCCTAGTTCAAACAGAGGAGCTCAGACTAAACCACAAGCACAGGAATCTGTAAAATGTGTAAAATCGCCACTGTAGTTCTAACGTTGGAAGATAATGTGCATGTAGGGATGCTAATTGAAAAACATACTGAACTAAACCAGCTTCCTCACATAAATGTAAATAAGAATATGAGTCTCTTTATGTCTGCAGGGAGTTTCAATATTGGTTCAATGTGGTTTGTGAAGGGGTTGAGGAATGTCAGAGCTTGATGCAGAGGCAGGAGTGTGTTGTTACACACAAACATTGCAAAGAGCTTCCTGGGACTTTACCTGAATCTCAAGCTCTGAGATCTGTTGCTGGAGTTCAGCCATAGCAGCGATGTTGTCAGCTTCCCGTAGCCTCACTGCCATCACCTCCTCCTTACTCTGCAGGAAAACCAAAGACGCACGAGCAGCAAAGACGTTATTTCAACAACAGTTGAACCAAAGCTCCGGGCAGCTTTAAAAACATGTGCTGAACAACAAGTTTAACAGAGTGAAATACCATCACCAGCAACAGAACAAGCTGCTTCCTCCTGTTGGATCTGGATACTGACCTCATCGATTCCACATGACAGCACAAACTTTAGGTTTGTTTTGATTGGATTCAGAGCTGTACCTTGCATTCAATCTCAGCTTGTCTTCTCTTGATCTCCTGTAGCTGCACGTGCAGGTCTTTATTCTGCACCGTCAGTGTTTGCACACACTCCTGGAGACAGCGGCCTTCCTGCTCTGCCCGCCGCAGCTGGTTACTGTGAATCTGATTCTGTGTGAAAACAGATGGTACATAAAACTTTTTTTTTTTTTTACTTTGATAAATGTACAAATAGTAATAAATCAATCCAATGAGCGACAGAATTGTAGGATGAGAACTGCCAGCACTACGTCACACTGAGGTTTCTGAGGTGTTTACAACAGATGACTGCTGCCCCCTAAAGGACACTGTGAGACATTACAGGAGAACTCACTTCAGCTCATTAACTATTTATTAGATAGATTGAATACGCTTATGAAAGTGTCTGTACAGTTTACAGAAGACAGAATATAGACAAGCCTAGAATCTGAGAATGTATCATACAACATTAACAAATCAACTTGATGACGTGCTGACGTGACCTCTGACCTGCGTCTCGATCTCCAGCATCCTCTGCCGCGTCTCTCGCAGCTCTGCCTGGGCCTCGGCCTCGCGCAGCCTCACACTCATCAGCTCGTCCTGCAGCTCGCTCAGAGTGTTCTTCCTGGGGCTGTCCTTCCAGCGCCCGGCTGTGCGTGCCAAGTGACGCTGAGGAGAAGAGTTGCTGTCAGTCACCTTCCATCACAACTTGAACCTTCAAAGTCTGACAAATACAATGTGTTGATCAAACTGTCCTGAGTGGTGCCGTGCTGCTGCTCACCTGCCAGTGCTCCTCCAGGTCTCTGACCTGCTGCCGCAGCTCCTTCAGGCCCGTCAGAGCCTCGGCCTCTCTCAGCTTCACCCCTATGAGCTCCTCTTGAAGACGCGCCACATTTGTGTCATCTGGCAGCGACGTGTTCCTCTAAGGAAGGATTGAAAGAGTTGTTTGAAAACTGCAGCAATGAGTATATGGTGATATAGTTTGACCATATAACTACATGTTGGCTAAGCTTTTAGCAGTGAATCGACTGAGGCCACCCACCTTCTCCATATCCAAGATCTTGTCCTGCATCTCCTTGAGCGCACACTGAGACTCCGCCTCCTTCAGCCGGGCCTGCACCAGCTCTCTCTCCAGCTGCAGGACGGACTCCTCCGAGTACCGAGGGGCTCCCTTCTACAACAGGACACGTGCATGAGCGCATGAACAAAACCAGGTCCAGACCCTTCAATCAGTCTGAGCTGATATTATTAATCTTTAGGGAGGAAATACACCTGAAGTCTTCTTCTTCCTCCATTCGAAGAATTCAACCTTCATTTCAGCTGACATCAACCATTTGCCGTTCACTTTCACATAAATAATTCATGACTGTCATTGTGAAGCCAGATAGCAAATTATGTAAAACATGGTAATGTCTGCACATTATCATCTGGATCCGACCATCAATAATTAACAATGTTAGGTCAATACATGTGCAGCGAGAGGATTCTGTGAACAGGGTGCAATGTGTGAAATCTACCAGCCTGTGAGACAACTGATTACATATTCATGAAGGCATTTCTGAGAATGCACAAGACTGTAAATGGTGGCTGTGTTGTACTCCATGTCCCGATTTGAATTCATGCATGACAAAATAGATCATTATCCAAGGCCGGTGTGCAAAGTGAGAAACGCCCTGCTCTGAAATGATCAGCCTGAGGTTTCAGTACTGCACAGCACAAAGTGACGTGGGAGCCATCCCAGTCTCAATGTGACGGCCCCTGTCACAGACTGGGCAGGATGTGAGCCGGTGCACCCTGCCAGCTGGGGACTCTGTGGCCCTCCTTACCGCGTGTGGCTGCTGCTGCTGCTGGAGCTGCCTGATGGTGCTCTGGGCCTGCTCCAGCTGAGCACTGGCCTCCTCGCTCTGCTGTTTGACAGTGGCCAGCTCCCGCTTGACCAGGTAGTTCTCCTCCGCCTCCTGAGCTCGAGTCACTTGTCCCTTGGGACATAACCAGCCGAGGAGGGGTGGAGTGAGCACGACAACAAGTGAGACGAGAGGGCGGAATGGTTGTGAAGAGGAGGGATTGGGTTCTCTAAGGTCATGCTTGTTTTAGCTCTAGCAATGTGTGATTTATATTTTAATTCTTTAGCTTTTTTTCAGCATGATTTGTGATTTTCTCACTTCGTCTGCCAGAATGTGGAAATCCATGCACTTAATTAACACAGTTATAATCTGGTCAGAGGATAATTTAAAGTTCATTAGATTCTGCAATATTACTGTGCCCCTCATTGTGCTAATCATAAGCATGCAATGCTAATGAGAGAGAAAGAGGAAGGAAAGAGCAACCTAAGTAATAAGGTAAAGAGAAAATGAGGAATATACCTGGATCAATCTATCTGCCAAGGAAGCACTTTCCTACAAAACAGAAATATCAACAAGAGACAGCAGAGAGAGACAATCCAGAGGACAGTTTAAAGCACACAAAAGAACAATTGATTGTTTTACAGAAGAGGTGCAATGTTCATTTCCCATCCACAAATGTTTGTTGACAGACTGCAGAATGGTGTTTACGTTCAGGGGTGGAAACGGAACATTGCATGCAGGTGTGGTGGAAAAGGTGCAAAACACAAAGTGAAAAATTAAACGGTGCTGATAACAAAGTGACAGGTTTCAGACAGGAAGGAGCAAAGGACAGCTCTAGTTCTAGCAGAGAGTGAAAAGTGGTGCAACGACAGCACGGTGGCAGTGTTAGGGATCTAAATGTTGTTTGACTGAACAGAAGCGCTCCGGGCTTTGACGTGGTTCATCCAAGCTTTTCCACAACTTCAGTTAGTAAAGGGTTAAAAGGGTCCTGGCAGTTACGTGATAGGGACAGGTCAGAGAGCAGCAGCCTCCAGATGGGTTTAAATAACGGACTCGATTAGGCCAGTGTTGGTCCCTGCAGGCGAGGGCGGCTCCACGGCAGACCTCATGCATGGTGCCTTCACCTGGCAGCAGCAGTGCCCAGTCCAAGAGACACAAAAAGGTGCAGAATGATACAAACAGTGCGAGTCGGCATGCAGGGCTTTTGTATCAGCTTGACCAGCATCAAGCAGCCACTCTACATTCCAAACAGGCTTGTTACAGTCTCTGCTTCAGTTAGTGGTGTCTGGTGAATTTTAACATTCACTCCAGGAAGTTATTCGAGCCGAGCAGACAGTCACCAAGACACCAAGAGTCCGAGTCTGGTTCCGGTTCTGATATTAGCATTATGTACGATCAGAATATTCACCATGCTCTACCAGTCAACCAGCGATGGTTTATCATGTAAATGGACGACTTCCAACTAACACAGCGCAGTTAGTGAAAGACAAGACTCCATCATTAGGAGGAGATGCATGATGTATGAGCAGACACTGCCGGGTGAGTTAATGTAATGTTGATGAGCACGGTGCTGTGTCTGATTGGTTTGTCTGGTGGCGGAGCACCTGTGACAAACACCCATGCACTCACTTTCTCTAGTGTGTCTATCCTCTGCTTCAGGAGCCTGTTCTCAGTCCGCAGCCTCTGCAAAACAACAAAGTACAAAATCATGTGAAACTAGAAGAGGAGCTTTCAGGGTGTCTCTTTATACGCTCAACAATCTCCACACACCTTTATCTCCACCTGCTCCTCCATTTCTTTAGTCTTGATTGTAGTGTATTCTTTCTCTAACCTGGAACAAAGTCATAGACACTTGAAGATAAGAATATTGGTGTCACTCACCCAATGAAGACGTGATTTTAAAAAAAAGTCTAGTGTGAGCTGAGGTACTGAAAAAAGCCAAAAATTTTAGCAAGAAAAAGTTATGAAATCTGATGGTAAGATTAAGTAGTGATAATATTCTAAATACAGGGCACACTTAAGCTGATGTGAAGTTTTTTAGGTGGCTAAAATATGTTTCCACATGAGTACATCACTTTGCTACTCTCTGCGTCTCCTCCCCACAGGCGTGTCGACCACCATACTGTAGGTAAAACAGTGATTATGGCTGCAGCAGGTACATCATACATCCCCGCTTCAAAAAAATCTCAACTAACCCTTTAACTTGCAAAGTGAAAATGGGAACTCAGAACAATAAATATTTATGAGCTGCAGTGAGATTAACCAACCGGAACGTGACCTATATTTCCAGGGTCTAGTGTAAAAAGGACGGCAGGTGTTGATGAACTGAGAGTGGTGCTTACTTTTTCATCTTCTTGGCGTTGTATTTAACTTGATAAGCAGCCTGGATGACCTTATCTGGTCCACTGTCGAGCTGGTGCGGGATGACCTTCTGAAAGTGCTGTCAGGAAACAACGGCAGGATAAGTGCAACACAACCATAAAGCAGCCACCTTCAAACAACTATAGACCCTGATATCTCTGTCAGGTGTTGCCCTGACCTCAAAAGCACTAAACATAACCGCCAAGTTGGAAGGACACGTATCAATTATCTGGGTGTGGTGGAGGTTCCTCCTTTGACGTTGCTGCATATTTTGCTCCAGAAATCTGACCTCACTGAGTGACAGGTTATACGGAGGTCGTGGAAATATACCTGTAACATTCCCTCCATGTCAAGCTGGATGAGTTCAGTCTGGTTCATCTGAAGGATGGCCAGTCCCACACGGAAAACTATCTCCAGACCCTGAGGAGAGAGATCACCAGGAATCACTGAGGAGTCATGTTCAGACAGATGAAGTGATGCTCAGGTTGCTGTTAAATGTAGTTTTTAAATCGACTGAGAATCAAAAATGTGTTGCAACAGGTCTCAAGGGACTAATGGAACAACACAGTTACTATTTAATGTGGAATGGAGTGTTTGTTTTCTCCAACAGGTGGCGCTAATGGACAACCTTTCCATGACAGTTCATCTGTATTTTCTATCATCCTGAACGCGTTAGATGTTTGTCTGAGGCTGTTAGGCACCGTGACATAGAGTGAGAGCAACAGCAGAACAGTGTTCAACTGTTAGATGACAAAAATTAGATACAAGTGAAAGTAAAAAATGTCCTGAGAATATTTCTTATAGAACGCAATAGCTAAATGCAAACTAAATAAATAGAAAGGCAAATATGCAAAGCCTTGATAGAAACTCTTCACAGACTGATTCATGTAAGTAAACACAAGATATCATTCAAAGCTCCTGTGAGAGTCGCAGCTAACTGACCTCACACATGAAGATGTCAAAGATCCTCGTGGCGACGGGCAGAGGGAAGGAGGTGAGGAAGATGGTGAGGAACCAGGAGGAGGCGTACATGGAAGTGTGAAAGCTCTGAGCCTGGAAATGCATATGCAGCTCGGGGAGTTGCTCCTGCAAAGCGATTCACACTGTTAACACTGTACGTGACTACATCCTGACAAACTGTCATCACCAGCCGCAGAAGTCTTACTGCCAAGTGTGAGCGTGTGTCTACCTGGATCATACACTCGAACTGGTACATGCAGAGTCCCAGCTCAGCCATGCTGGGTTTGAAGAGCTCTCGTAATCTGTAGTCCTGCATCAACTTGACAAACACACAGAAAGCCTCCTCTTCTGGCATCTGGAAAAACAACAGGATGAGACGGAACCTCAAATCTGTGTTATTCACTCAACATGACAAAGTGTCTGCTGGAGCTGGTGAATCAGTGTTTGTGTGCATTACCTGCATGAGGAGCAGTCCTACGATGAATGCACTCCCTTGACAATATCCAACCTCACGGTCAACCAGAGAATATGCCTGAGGTAACAGTGATTAGCACTGGATGAGTCAAATCCCTCTTTGTGTTATCTGCACACATGACTATCAGTTGATCTGTATACAAACACACAGACTTACCTTCATGACGTTGAAGAGCACCTCCTGGCCCAAGCTGTCTTTCTCCTTGAAGAATTCGTGCTCGGGATAAGTGCGGGCGATGTCTCTGCGAATCAGCTTCTCGCACGGCGACGTCATCTTCAGGAGTTCAGAGTACTGATCCTTGATGGGCATGTTCTGGGCATTGCACAGCAGCTGCCACACTATCGCCCGAAAGTGGTGAGGAACTCCTTTTCTGACAAGATCCTGTGGAAAAAGACACTTGATATTAATCTGGCTGTATTTAAAGGACATTGATGAGGGATTTAAATGGACATCTGGGGACTTTCTTTGTTCATTTATGAGCATGGACAACAGAGTAAGAGTGTAGGAAAACACATGAGTTTCCTGTGGAGAAGAAAAGCAGACACTTGCATTTCTTACAATGAGGTTCAGACATGTTGTGCTTTAGTGTGGATCCCATATTAATAGAATTTCCACTAGCCAGTATAATCTAGTCAGTGTGGTACATTTGTGTTTCCATATATTACTGCTGATACTATTTGATTAAGCAATTTCCTGTGCTGACAGGGAACACTGGTCTTTCCTGCTGCGGTGGGGTTGCGTGTGTGTGTGTGTGTGTGTGTTTGTGTGTGCATCTGGTCAGTCAAGTCCAGGGTGCATCTGGAGCAGAGGTCCACCCACACAGGCTTTCAGCAGGGGATCCCTGTTCCCTCTCAGAGGTTAGACAAGACAATCCAAGCTTTGTGCTGGAACAATGCGCCGTCTCATATCTTGACTGTGCTGAAAGCTGCTTTCTGAGGCACAACACTACTTTACACTAACGCTTGGTCACAGGCTCAAACATAGACGTCATCATGTAAATCAGCAACGATTTCAATGTTTAGTGCTTTTCACAACGTATTTGGTGTAGATGTGCAGAAAGTATTTTAACACCATATCCACATTTAACCTGATGCCCACTAACTGACTGTTTCTCTTCAGCACTAGCGGGTCTCCATAAACTATCAAGTATTGAAAACATGAACACGTGAGGGGTTTTGCTGACAAGGACAGAAAAGTCAAGGTTCCTTCCTTCATGCAACAGACACTGTTTTTCCTGTAAGCCAAGGGGAAGAAAACATGAGATTTGTGGAGGCCTCAGCACTTATGATTAATATCCCAGGCTGGTTGCAACCATCTGGTCATTACAACTTCTGTTAAATTACACAGTAACACCCATGCATGCTCACAGGTCCTTCGCAACACTTCCCCATTTACACACAAAGTGGCAAGAAAAACAGAAACCCGGCCTCTGCAGCAGATGTTCTGACCATTTGCATACATACGTGTGGGTTCATCAACGGTTTCATGCAACAGCAACTACATCTCCATCTCTCTATAGGAAAGGCATGATCACGGCTGCTGAGCATGGAGTAGGGATATGCATTCAAGTGACATGAAGGCCTGGTCAACATAATCAATCACATGTTGAGCTGAACATGAGGAAGCTCCAGGTTCCTCACTGCCATGACCTGTGCTCATTATCAGGACGCTATCTAACAAAATACTGAACAGGCTTTCTGTTTTCACTTCTGTCACTGTGTTTACACAAATTTCCACGGTGCATGTGCAAGTTTAACCCACATTGACAGTGACGGAGCATTGGGTTATCACAAGGGCTCAGAGAGTAAGTGTAGAGACAAGCAAACTAAAATTAGCTCCAAATGTCAAGAACTAAAATAACAAGCTCAAAGACAACACTACAGGGTCACCGAGGACAAAGATAGACTGAGGAATTATATTCAAACAGATAGGACCATGGTAGCTTTATACAAACGTCCATGACACACATGTATCACAAGAGAGACTGTGTAGCCCAGATTTAACTTTCTTATTAAGTTTAAAGCCACTTCCATCCTGAAACAGTGTCACTGGAGCTCCGGTCTCTTCCTTTGGGACCTGGAAGACTGTTATTCTTTGGCTAATTATCAAAAATGCAGGCAAAATTCATGTCTGCATTTCTGAAATCACAGCTCGGTGATGATCGCGATGACCTCATCATCGATCGACAAACGTGGTCAAAAGGTCAAATGTGTCTCAGTAAGCGGTTAAAGCAGTCGTGTGTCAGTAAGCTCCTAAGCCTGGGTCAGCACGAGACTCGACTGTCACTCCAGAAGCAGTCGCGTGCACTCATCTCACCTTAAGCTGCTTCTCCTTCTTCTTGCGCACCTCCTCCCACTCATTGACGATTCGTCCCCACAGGATCCAGGAGTCCTCCTCCAGGTGGGAGAGGTTGGAGGAGGCGGAGGAGCTGGACACCAGGGAGGAGCCGCTGTTTCGTCTGGAGCCATTCATGGAGCGCAGCGACTTGCTGTCTGTCTCCAGCAGCCTGTAGTGAAGGCAAGAGGTGGGATGAACTGTTAACACTGTGGACACACGCAACATTGTTTTATCACCAAGTCCGCTAACAAGAAATGTTTGTCTCAGTCATTTATTAAAACATAAGTCAAATCTCTCTTCTCAGCAAACACTATTCAAGAATACATGGTTAAGAAATGTCAAAAATAAAAACTACTTTAATCCTTTACAACAATTTTATGAAATTCATCTGAATGTCTTTTTCAGACACAATTTGTGTATAAACTGTTGTAGTTTTTTACCAACGACAAAGTACCGACTAAATTAATATGATGCTGTTTTATTGCACCATTGGTTCTTTGAAATATCAGCATCAATAGAAATGTCTGTCAAATTCAACCAATGAGAGAACAGGCACATGTTCTGAAGATCAGGGTGTCAAACTAACATATCTGGAACAAACATGTGACTCTCTGATGCAAAGCCATCTCAACAAAAAGAATCCTGGGGGGGGGGGGGCGTCCTGGCGGCCTAATGGTAAATATGCAGACCAACTGGTTCAACTATGGATGGGGACCATTGTCACGTGTCCCATCCGTCTCTCTCCCCATGTTTCCAGTCTGTCTCTATAATGTCAAATGTCCAACAAAGGCAAATATTGCATAAAATCCTCTTTGTGTTCGAGTCCAGTTCCTGAAAATATAGGATCAAGTCTACTGACAAACAGTAGCCTTACTGGCAAAGTAGCTTTTCCCAACAAAGCAAAATAAGTTTTTCTGACAAAACAAGCTGAAATGTTTGGCTGGATCCAAAGTACCAGAAATGTCACTTTCAAAGGCTGGAAGAAACCAAAGTTGAACTTTATGGTTCCAATAAGCTGACATGGAATGCAAAACCAGAAAAAAATATAATGAAAACATGTGTTTCTGTTGTTCTGGAGTAACTTGTTCTGTATCAGCTGCAGACGATCAAGGCCTTAGAGCAACATGATTTACTCCACTATGTTTACAAGAGAATTCATTTTTAGTAAAAACAATCTCATATACACAAGTAGGTGTGACTGCAGGTCAGGTCAGTAGGTCTGCTATCCCCTCACCAATATGCAGACCTCAACCCTAATGAAGATCAGCGGATGTGAAAACAGACTGTACTTCACCAGATATTTATGGATGTGTTGGAAGAGAGCAGGGGTGCTAATAGGAGTCCTAAAATTCTGCTAAATGTAGAATCAGTGCCAGACGATTTGCATGCTGTGACGGAGGCAAACTGACAACATCCAGTGTCGAAGCCGCTCACATTTCTAGGACAGCGCTAAAAATGGGCAGCTCATTTAAAAAGTCACTTTGCACTAATATATTGCAGCTTCATGGCTGAAGAACAACCCACTGCATCACAGTCACTGTCACAGACGGATCATTAACGGTCAATTAGAAATGAATTGCCAACTGTCAAGTTGAAACATCACTGCTGCCAATGTGCAGAGTCGATGCAAAACATAGTCAATCAATTTGCATGATGCATTGATGATATTTTGTAATCAAGTAGGCCTATTTCAGCAACCGCAAATGGCATCTGACCTCATATATTTTATTCACCAACACAGAGTTTAACTTGCTTTTGGGCGACCCAGGGATTCACCAGGTGGAGCATGTGCCATGTGTTCACGCTGAGTCCTTATCATAGCAGACTGAGTTTCATTACAGTCTGGGCCTTATGCTGCATCTCTCCACTGTTTTTCCTCTCGTCAGCTGACACTATCAAACAAACCAGAAAACCCATAATACTCCTCTTCCCTCATTGAATTACTGTACAGAAGGGATGTAAAACACTTTAAGGAGGAGGGCTGGAACTTATTTATTATTTAATTATATTATGGCAACAGCTCTGAGTGGCATGAATCCACTGGAGGCCACTAGTATATTTCCAGACTTGTGATGTATATTTCATCCATTGTCAGCATTTGAAGTGCATTAGTGGAAAGCTCAAGAGTGATTTTCAGCATGTTAGTCTCGCGCCATATCACTCTTATCAGATCGTCACTGGAGCTGACGAGAGAAGCTGCGACTCCCAACCTGTACGGCAGCGAGGAGCTCATGACAGACACACAAAGGCTCAGACACCTGATCTCGGAAAAAGGCCGGGGCCTCTGCACTGGAGCCCGTGACGTCGCAGAGGGTGCTCCCAGAATGGCTCGGGTTACAGCCAAATTTGGGTCGTGTGGGAGGGAGTGAAATGGACGACCAGAAAGACCAGCCTGCAGCAGAGCTTCTTCACTTTTTAGCTCTGACATGGAACTAAAAAGTGAATAAAAGGAACATCTTATAGGTAGAATTCGGCAGGAATTCATGTTTTTTTTTCATGCTTTTCAGTTCGCCTGTCACAAACACGCTGCAGTGCCACGTTCTGTTACACATGAACCTGAACATATTTTCCCCTCTGCTAATAATTCACCAGTAGTCAAACACAGGTCTGAAGCTTTACAAATACAAAATATGAAAAGAACTACAGAATTAGTTTTCGAGCAATATTTGCAGCGATTAAAAGGAAATTTTAAGCAGAATTTTGAGCTTGGACAAAAAGCTATTATTAGATTTATTAAAATTATTAGAGCTACATTCTCTTTCAAGTTTGTGGCTGATTTCAATGTGATGACTTCAATTTGCAGTTCATTCCAGAGAACAAGCTCAAAGCACTGTACACCTTACCAAGACAGACTCATGATGTGGTCCTCATGTCTCTGCTTTTAGGAATTCTGAAGCAATGGCATGTCTGATTTACAGATTGCAGCCGTCAGCGCGGGACTTCCTCGTCAGTGTGACACTACTGAACGAATGCTTGTGCCTTTTATCTGCTCTGCAGGGTACAAAGGCCTCGCCAAACACACAAACACTCGGTAAGCAAGTGCAGTGGAACATGCACACGAATACCAATGTCCTCCCTCCACTCACTGCACCTGTCTTGTAAACAAAATGATAAGATTCACATGTTTGGTAGATCTCAGTATCTTGCTACAGGGTGGTTTAGAGAGAAGAGACTGCATTGTTGGGCAGAAGTGTGGCAGCAGAGACATGAGTGTGGTGAAAGGGCCCAGCTGTGCGTCGGGGTGGAGCCAGGGGTCAAAGGTGAACTACGAGGCCCTCGACACTATGACTTCTGTTCAAGCGGCAACCTCCGGCACTGAAAAATGAAGCCAATGCGGAAGTGCAAAAAAGCTGCAGTTCCTCGAATAACCACTAGAGCAGGCCGCAGAAGGGAGTCAATTACATCTGTCCGATTTTATGACAGAAAAAAACATATTTACAGCCTGGTTCAAAACATGGCTCTAGTCTCATAAGCTGTTTTTCTACTCCACGACAACTCTGGGGGGGGGCGATTTTTTTTATAAGGCGTTCGTTTAAAATATACAGCATACATCATTATGCACAATTCATAGCTGTCAATCTAAGTGTCGCCACTTTGATTGACAACTAGCCACTGACGGTGTAAAGGGCGTTACCCCGGCTAATTCTAGTCACTGAGTTTGGGAAAGAGATCGTCGTGGAGTTAGCCGGCTAGCAACG